>JAHLSL010000117.1:1446767-1459988 GCA_025920805.1 Petroica traversi | reverse complement strand
CAGCCGCCGCTGCCCCTGCGGCCGCCCGCCACCGGCAACATTAAGTCATTCGCTCGCTGCTGCCGTGTGGGAGGGTGAATTTGTCATCGGGAGCGATGGAGCTACGAGATCTCTGTAAGTAAATCCGTGTACTTTTATGCTGCTGCTTCAGCCTGGCCATGGGGCAGTCAGGGGTGTCGAGGAACGGCGAAAGCAAATTAGTGGCAATTGTGGATAGCGTGAGGGATTCCTCGGTTTTGTTTCGTGTGTAGCATAGTGTGCTATTCCAAATGGTTTCGGGCATCGGACAAACTAGTTAGCTGTTTGCATTGCCTTGGGTGGGGTTTTTTTAGCATAATTAAGGTTTGTCTGTGGAAGGATGCTGTGTTCTTCGGGGTATTTCAGATCACCCCTGTGTTTGAAAAGGAAGGCAAACCACAGGAGCAGAATATCTCAGGCACAAAAGTCTGAGGTGCCCACATGAAGTCACCAGCATTTGTGATGTCAGTATATTAATAACAGGTGTATTATTTCAGTCGTTTGTCAAATGCCAGTTCAGATCCTGAGCCAAGATAACACAAGTTGCTTATCATTCATCACTGTGTTCAGCACAAAAGTCATTGCTTTCCCTTAATGTTCCTATTCTCTTTTTTTTTCAAATGGTTCCCTTTTCTTCAAAGGCTTTTAAAAATATGTTTAATTCAAAAGCTTTCCTATTTGTTTATGAAACCCGTGAGTAAATGAGGAGTGTGGAGAGTTTCCTTTTTAACCATTGTGGGGCATGTGTTAGAAGTTCATTCCTTTGCCTGTTGGGACTTTGCTTTTGATTCTGTAAAGCAGAAACAGTATATTTAGAAAGGGGAGGGAAGTCTGTGTGCAAATCTGTCCCTCTGCAACCCTCTGGGGTTACTTCAGTTACACCAGCCATGAATTCAGCTCAGCATTGTTCATGTTTTATCATGACAGAGAGCTTTGCTGCATGAAACTCACGGTTGGCTCTGCTTAACCCTCTCAGAGACTGTAGTCATCCTATCTGGCTTGTGAAAATACACAGGAGAAATGGCAGACATAGAAAGAAAATTATTTAGAAAAAACTTTTTGTATTTTCACCCTGTGCTTGAGCAAATCAAGTGTATCAGGTATTTTATAGTAACCAAACCAGGTGCAAACGTCATATGAAGCTGGCTGCATTTTAGGGGTCCATCTTTGGTGTCTTGTGTTCATTTTAGAACTTAGCACACAGCTTCATCTCCCAGCGTTAGGAACTGCTGAGATGTCACATTGCTGCCTGGGAATCTCAGGCTGATAGTGTAAAAATTTTTAGATATGGTTTAACTGGTCAGCTTTGCTTTTGCCTTGCAAGTTGTGGCAGAGAGGTGTGTACATGGAGCTTATCGCTCCAGTTAAAGGAATCAGCGTCATCTCAGAGTTGATGCCAAAAAACGAATTGTCAGTGTTTTGAAGAACTGCTGGATCAATATAAATTAAAAAAAAAATACAGAACACAGAATTCAGTGCATCAATACAGGGAGAGTGTCTGTTGGTGAAAGCTGTGTAAAGCTCCTCTGTGTAGTTTTGAGTGTTTAACCTGATCTATCATGAATGCAGGAGGGACCTCTTATTAAGCTTGAGTTATTGCTTTTTCTGAAGAATCAGATATAAGTCACTCTTCCCTGTGTTTCCCAGGGGTGTTTGGGTCACCTTTTATTGAAATTATGGCCCCAGGCATCCTAAGGCACTGGGCTTAGAAAAAATTGCATTTTTCTAAGGTATGCAAAAAAGAGATAAATGTTAGATCTCATTGCGATACTTATTTTTATTCAGCAGTGATGAAAGTGCCAAGAATGAATGTTTTTCTTAATGAAGAAGGTATTTTGCTGCTATGTCACCTTCCCCAGGGTCCTGTATCATTCATTTGTATTTACTTAGCACTGGTGTAGCTGAAAATCCCATTGCGTACGGCAGCCTAGGCAAAGAGAAGTGCCCACTCCCCATCTTGAAGGTGGATGCTTTGATCTAGGCTAAGATATTCCATAAAAATCTGTGAGAAAGCTTGGACCCTTGCACACTTGAGCATGGGTTGCCTGCCTCCAGGCTCGTCATTTTGAACACCTTTGGGATGCATCAAAATGAAGTTTAATTGCACCTTTGAAGGTTTTTTATTCCATACCTACTGCCTTCTGCTTTGTTTTCTGATTGCTGATGTGAAAGCATAGGAGAACATTGTCTTTTAAGGTCACTGCAACTCTTAAGATGATATTTTAATTCTTTTTAGCACTCCAGAGATATAGTTCAAACAACATAAACCTCCCAAGTTTAGTCACCAGCGTTAGGCAAATACTGGATGTGGTAGAGTTCCTCTCTCTCCCATAACCTTGTTTGAAGGGATTTTTTTGCTTGTCTATCCCTGTGCATTAGCAGATAAAAGGAGGGGGCTGGGGAAGGAGGGAGGGAGGCAGCCTATAACTGCTAAGCACTGGATCAGTCTGTCTGAGGGCTTCAAACCACAGTGGTACCTGAGGTGGAAAAACTCATGTTGCAGTCAAAGCCATGCTTGCATTAGATTTTTGACCTGATGGTGCAGAGAACTCTTGCTCGTCGTTAGTGCTTGGGGATGATCTACGTGGGAGAGGCATTTCAGATTCCCAAGCTATAAGAGTTCCAGCAACAGAGGAGTGAGTAGGCTTCAGTGAGAGCTGTGGCATGCTGGCAGCAGTTGGGAGGATGCAGAAGCTGAAAAAAAAAAAAGCTATCTTGGGGTAGCTTTAATTGGTTGCATTGGAAAACACTTGGTTTGATGGGCTCATATGTCTTCTAAAATGCTTGGTGCCAGACCAAATTGGCATAGCTCCATTGACTTACACGAGATGCCACCAGGCATTGATCTGATCTTCAGTCTTATGATTGTGTTTTTCTTGGAAGAGTGAGATTTTCATAAAGGCAGCAGGTTATTTTTTCTTTCTATTTGCCTCAAAAAGAAAATTGAAAACTCAAGTGGAATAGGCATTCCACGGGTTTTGTTTTGCCTCTATGGGCCTTAAGCTTAATGGGTTATCCTTTATCTGCTTGCAGAGCCTCATACTAATATGTCAGTCTATACTGGAAGCATAGAGCAGAAATTCTGAAATGAGCTTTATATGTGTCAAGAGATATTAAATTTGAATATTTCATTATTTCCCTGGATCTTAACCCTCATTCAGTTACAAAAACCCTGGTGGTCATTCATGTTCTAGGTAAAGAGATGCTAGAGCCACCAGTCTTCAGTTTTGCCTCAGCTGTATGTGGTTTTCACCCCATTATTCAAGTAAGTAGGTACAAACTTTCACACACAGGTATAAAAAGGTGGCTCGATATGTTCACCTCCAAATGAATTGAAGGCAGTTGTAACTCTAAATAAGACTAACCACAAAAATATAAACAGTTCCTTATGTGGTTTTTTTTGTGTCTGCAAAAAAAAAAAAAACCAAAACAACCCTTTTTTAGGATAAGTTTTTCCATGCTAAGCCTTGTCTTACATGAAACATCATACCATGGAAGGCTCTTGCTCCCTGCTCAGTGCATACACACTCACATCTCCAATGGCACATGCACACAACAAAGCAACACCAAGCACAGAATAAAAATGGAGCAGCAGTAAAACAAAGACTTGTGAATTGTGAAAAGCCCATTGATTTGCTTGACACCCATTTTGTTCAGCATTGTGCAATGCTAATCTGAAAATTCCTGTGCATCACAAAAACTTTTCAGAACAATAAGAACTGTCAATTCCAGCAGATTTTACAGACCTGTCATTATTCTTCTTGTCTTGAAGCACTAAGTGGCATATAGAGGGATTTTTGGCAGGAGTTCAGGACTGCTCTCGTAAAGAGGAATCGTGTCCCACTACCTCGTGGATGTTGTCATTTGAAGCTATAGTTCAGCCCAGCACAGGCTTCTGGAAGAATGTCTTGCCCCAAACAAGTGTGTTGCTTTTATGAATCTCACTTATTTTGTCTCTTCAAAAACCACTGCTTTTTACTGTTCTCAGGTGCAAAAATGTTAAAGAAAAAACTTGTACATTCTTTCTACATTTTGACTTGATATCTTCCAGAAAACTAGAACATATTGATGAAATCCTAGTCCCCCACCCCTCCATCTGCTGCTTCTTCAGAAGGAAAAGTGGGGATAGCATCGCTGATGGCCACAAGCAGAAGTTTTTATTAACTCCCTTTCTCTTGAAATCGTATTGCTGGTACTTCCTTCTCTTGGAGCATCTGTTAAGACAATGCTCACACACCCTAAATTCCCCACCATTAGGAACTACTGCCCCCCTTAGACACATGCCTCTGTGAGGAGAAGCATAATAATGGAAGAAGCATTGACTTTGTGTCAGAGAGATTAAATTTTAAGTTCTTTATCGGAGGCCATGTAACTTAAGAGTGTTTTGTCTCCCATACTTACACTTCCCAGTGTAGCATCATCTGCATACATACCTCACCCAAATTAAATAAAGTTTCAGTACAGTAAGGGTCATGACATTCACTCTGAATATGAAAATATTTATTCATTTATGCGTCCTTAGTTTTGGTAACTTGTAGAATCCATACATGTTGCAATAAACCAGCATTTTCAGAAGTCTGCAGAGCACAGATCCTTTTTTTTGTGGACTTCACAAAATTCTAGCAGGTTTTGATACTTAGGAATTCAGTGGTTTCAAAAAAGCATGAGAAAATCAGACCTGAGAGGACACACATGACCTTCATACAAAGTAGAACTTTGATTAGCTCTATCTTGGGTGTTTTAAACTCCTCTGTAATGCACAAAAGCAATCTTGTTATGGGGTGAAAAAGGAGATCTTCTTACTAATGCTAGCTCACTGTCAAATTAATACATCAAATAATATACTCTTATCCTGAATCACTGGACTGCTTTTATCAGAGCTTTTGATGTGGTGAAGAAAGTGCTTGTTCCATAGCTACAAATCCAACTCTCTTAGTCTTCCCTTCCCTTTGAACTTCAATTTTCTTAAGACTTGGAACACTGTGATACAGAGAGCAGCATTCACAGCTAGGTATTTCAAGACTCACATCCAGAGGCATATTAGAAGCCAAACAAAGGGATTTTCTTTAAGTGAGGTTTTCAAATATATGTAACCTTCTGGCTTGACCTCTGGATCCAGTCCCAGTCTGCATTTCAAGAAAAAGAATCTAGCCCCATACGGTTATCTCCAGTAAGATCAAAGTTGTCATTGTGTTCTGACACCTGTGAGAAAGAAATGGATATATAAAAAAAGTGGGGGAAATTGTGAAAAGATTTGAATGAGTTCACATTTATGAAAGACATAAACCCACGGATCTTGGAAGTGAAGGGAAGACTTTCAAGATAGCTGCAGAACGTTTCTTTATTTGTTAGCTTCACCTAGTTGATTAAACAGACTTGAAAACATAAACAAAAATAGATTCTCTAGATCCCTACAAATATAGCTTTGCAAGTGCTTTGCCATGAAAGTCAATAAGATTCTAACTTTAGACTGGGGTTTCTGCATGGTTCCTAACAGAAGCCACTGCAAAGGATGGTGTAATTTCATTCTGCCTTTGCAGCCCCTCATCAGGGTGTGGCTTCTTTCCCAGTTTCCACCCTTTTTCTGGCAAAGGTGTAAGTTGTCAAAGATTTATCCCAGCTGAGGTAGATACTTCCTGAAGGATTGGAAAGTAAGTATCTATAGATTGAGAAATGTAGCTCTGTTTGTCTGCTTGTATTTCCTGCTGTCCTGTGGGAAAGCACCAGCAAGGCTTTGCAGAGCTTGTCCTTCCTCTCTGTGGATGGGTCATCAGCCGAAGGTGCAGCAGTCAAGGTCTGTGTTTTGCTGCCTTGCTCCCTTGCCTCAGCACAACCAGCCTTTGCAGAGCCCTTGGCTTCCAGCCAGCTGGGATGTGCCAGAATGTGCTGGAGCTAAAGCTTTGAATGCCCTACAAGGGAAGCGTGTCCCAGTTTTTGGCAGCACCACAAGGTTATCACCTCCGCATCAGATAATTCAGCATGGGGCTCAGGAGCGTTGTGTATGGAAGATCTTTTTCCTGCAAGAAAATTACATCACAGTTCCTGTGTTCCAACACAAGGGGTTAAAATGTATCTGTGGCCCTGGCCACAGGGAAGGGAAGGACACTAGGTCAACCAGGCTTCTCTCCTGATCCTCGCTGTGCCCTCACAAGGGACCTTCTCCTCTCCTCCTCCCCATACTCACCTTTTGGAGGCTGGAACTAAGCCACTTGGCCAACAGAAGCTCCTATCTGCTTTCAGAAAGGGGAGCCACCCTGAAGTGATACTCCTTGTTGTCTGTTCAAGCTCTCAGGGTCATGCTTAGGAATGGCTACAGCTGCCAAAAGATACAGAATGTCCGTGAAACCTCTCACTTTTACACCACCAGTTGATTTGGTGCATAGAGTAGTCAATAAGCAAAGGCTTGATTTAGGAGCACCTCTGATGCTTTGTAACTTCAGTGATGAGCTGGGTTATTCTTGTATGTTAATAGTGGGTCTTGAATTTTTCTGCCTTTAAATGCTGCTATAACACAGGTAAATATTTAATAGAAGAGTGGAAAGTCTATTCACAGCAGTTGTACTGGTAAATTCCTTTGTTCTCACTTTCCAACTTACCTTCTAAAATTCCTTATTCAAATGATCACCCTATCTCAAACAGCAACACTGTGTTTTGCCATTATGCTTAGAATAAGTTCAGTTTTCAATGGCAAGTGGAATTATGCTCATTTCTAATGGTACTGAAAAGGTACAAGTGAGTCTTAAAATAAGTTCTGCTTTCTCATGCATGAAATTATGTATCAGTTCACCTCTGCATGCAGGATTTCCATCATTCAAAAGTCATGGGCATCTACTCTAGAATGAACTTTGCACCAATCCCAATAACAATTTTCATTGCTAAAGGTTCTAAGCCAGTGAATTTCAAGGCTGTGAATTTGTATTACATATTTAAGGTATAGGTAAGAACTTCTGACTAAGAATGTCTTTGGTGGAGTAAATATCAAGTGTTTCAGGCACACAGTTCTGACCATTAACGTCTGTCATTGACCTGGTAAGATAAAAAATTGTTGGATGGTGTCAGTTTTTTTTTTTTACAAGGGACTTCCTGTCAGGTTTCAACAGAGAATAGAAGAGACACCTTTCTAATTTTGTGAACTGTTATTGGGTACTAGTAATTGAATGAAATTTGGGGGTTTTTCAGTCAGAGAGATGAGTGATGGATTTGTCATGTGAAAAGTATTGGAAAGCCCCCACAGCTAATTCTATGATTTTAAACTTAAACACTGGAGCTCATTTGCTGGTTTTTCCAGAAGTTGGCCTGAACTATGTTTTAAAGGCTTTATTGCACCAAAATCCCAGAGGTTATTGCAGTCTGCAGATAATGACAGTGTGTGGTTCTTGTGACTGTGAAGAAATGTGCACATTTCATCACGATCTCCCTTGCAGGCAGACCTGGGCCTGAATCCAGATCCTTTCAGATCATGCCCTCGATCTGATGTTCTCATCATTGCCTCTGCATTGTTGCTGCTGGCAATCCATTTAACCTAGCAAGACTATCATGCATCTGTGATCCACAGCCCATTTGGAGCATGTACGTGTTGCCAGCGCCACAGAGCACCCGTGAAAGGTGAACTTGGCAGGTTGTGGGTCACTTTCGGGGCAGAGCACAGTGGTTTTGCTTCACAATTCCAGTCACCTCAGCATTATCCATCGCTTACGAGATCATGGTCAGGGTGCAAACTCAGGAGCTGCTTAAAAAGAGCACCAGTCCAGAAGGAAAAGCCTTGGCCATGTTGAAACAAGTGGCAGAACTCCTACCAATTTTAGGTTGGTCCCCAGGTTGAACTCCTCCTGGACTGAAGTGGTCAAATTGCACCATGAAGTCAGTCAAAAATCATCTCCTCCTAATGAAAATGAAAGATGTCAGAGAGCTCTGTGTGAGTCAGTCACAAAACAAGTAACAATTTTGATTACTGATATACAAAAAAAGAATGTTCACCAGGGATAACAGCTTGTTACTTGCTTTGCTTTCTAGATGCAGGGAGAAGGGAAGAGAAAGTGTGTGCATGTAGCCAAGTTGGCTGCTACAGTCCAGCAGCACAGTCAATCAAATTGTTTCATCCTTACAAGTCATTCTGTAATGTCACTGGTTTATCTTGCTGCCATGCAATTTTCTCCTGTTGATAATTCCAGTTTTGTCAAGAGATGACAGAGATTTTGCAGAAAACCTGCAAGCTACTATTACCAGCAGCAAACAGTAGGAGAGCAAAGTAAGATTTCCTCCTTTTCATTGATGCCTATAATAGTCCATGCTAACCTTGACAGCCTTGAAGACGTAGGGAACCTTTTTTTAAAGAAAAAATCCATTATTTTTAAAACTGCATTGACTCAGCAGAAGTAGATGTGTGTTTTTTAGATCATGATAGGTTGACAATCAAGCCCTGCTGTGCATGCTTAGCTCTTCAGTTTTGGCTGTAATGTTTTACATTTATTTTATCTCTGCTGTGTACTGACACAAGTTTAGATATTCTGGCCAGAAATGATACTGCATAATTACTGTATATATTTAAAAACAAAGCTCTTTTTTACAGGTTTTACAATTTTCTGTTTCCTCGATTTTTCCTTGTGTACACGAGACAGAGAGGAGATAATTAACCAAAGCACATTTAATTTATGTCTAAGGACGGCTTGCTTAATAACAAATTTGGAAGTTCTCTGTTGTGCCAAGCAGAATTAGTCACAGGAGCCATTATATGGACTTCATTATGTTACTCCAGTATGTGAGTGCTATCCAAACATGATTTGAGCTACTTTGAAAGTGTGAGAGGTTTCTTAGGAAAGCTGAGTCCCTTGGTCTTGCATACAGGAGGGTTTGACATTAGTATGCACGCATCCAATTAGAAGTTAACGGGAAATCCAGATTTACGTAGTAGGAGGACATAACTAGGATGCTTGCCATTACTGATGCAAAAAGAAAAATTATTGTCTCTTTGTGTAAAGATGTTATAAATAATCTGGGAATACATCACCTTTTAGTTTGCTCTTTAGTCCTACAAGACTTTTTGTTAATTCAACCCACAGGATCTTCCCTGGAAATGTAAATCTCTGCAGAAGAAGAAAATCTCTGTATTTCCAGGTTAATTTTAATTTGTCATGTGATTCTATACAGATTTAAAAGGTATCGCCAAAAAAAGTATTTTAATACATATGCCATACGGACAAATGTTGAAATGAAACAAGGCTGTAAAACAACATAAAGATATTACCTACTAATCAAGTTATTATTATGTTACCAGTCTTGAGGAGTTCTGAGAATGCCATAAAGAAGTATGAGTTTGAAAAGAAAGAAAAAGAGCAGATTTCCATTGTTTTATGCATATTTTTGTGTTTGATAGAAAGAAAGATTAAACTATATGTGTTTGACAGCCGGATTTGATCACCTGGGATTCTGTCTGCTCTGCTCTTAATCCTGTGGTTTCTCAGGATCATTACCAGCAATTTCTAAAGATGATAATCCAACCCCCTGCAGTCAGTTGTGTTCCTCTCATGAAGTGCCACACTGGAGTTACCGGCCCTTCAACAGAAACTGGCTTAACCTAGCAGGTGTTAGATTTTGTTGGATTTTCTTTTAAAAGAGTTAGGTTTCAGTGTAATGTCATTCTTTTATTTGGGTCTTTTGAGAGTGGCCTTACTTCAGTGATGATGAAAATCATCCCTGCTTAGAAATCTCACCTCTGGCAAAGCTTCAGTTAGGATAATGAAAAAGAGCTTTCCTGTAGAGGCTGTTCACTTTTTGCTCACTGATCTGGCAGTCCTCTGTCTTCTCCAGTTCTTTGCTTTAATATGGCTTTTCTTGCAACAGGGTAAATAGGAAAGGATATCTCCTGGTAACCTCCAAAAATTTGATGCAAATATCAGCACGATCTGGCTACAACACTTCCAGTGCAGATATCCTATTCTAGATTGCTATGAGGAGAAGAAGAGGAGCCAAATCTCAGGCATATTGCTGTGAAACCCCTTCCTCATCCAGAAGCTGCTAATAAGCCTTCAGAACTTGGTGATTCTCTTTCAAGATACTAAATCATAGCACCTTACATTCCTTTCTAGTTTATTTCAGAAAATCAGTCCTAAGATAAAGGACTTTAGAAGCAAAAGATAATGCCATGAAACCAGTGGTCCTTTTTTCAGCTGGGCAGTATCAGGAGTCAGGCTGAAGATGTTTATAGATGCCATCTAGTAGCTTTCCACTGTCATCTGGGTGCACTCAGATTTGCTCCAGCTTATTACTGGAGAGGCATAATAAATTCTCCATTGGCCAAATTGGTCACTTAGAAGCTACACTCCAAGCATATCACAGGAAGGAGCTGCAGACACACATGACACTACCTTGCAAGTTTCCTGTTCCATACAGGCTAATTTGATACATTTCTTCTGGAAATCTTCAGTATGCTTACTGAAAACTAGGAAAGGTAGGAAAGGGACTTGTCTTTAAAGCTCTGGAAAAGTGGAATAAAGTTGCTCTGAGCATTCTGCCAGAGCAGAATAATGGCCAGAAAGTACTCAGCAGAATCCAAGGGAGGAAAGCAGGGTGCAGGTCCTTGCAGCCTTTGGGGGCAAAGAAGAGCGAATAGTGGGGAAGGGCAGAACATTAAGCCAAGATTTTTTCAAGCTGGCAGTGTGTGTCATGAAGGGAGGCGAGAACATTCATGCCATACCAGAGTGGAAGACAAACCTTGGGCAGAGAAAATATTATTTGTATTTGACAGGCATCCTGTCTCTGAGAAGAAGGAAAGGGGAAAGCCCTGTCTTATGGACTGGTTGATGACTGACACAGTCTGCTTCAATCGTTCTATCCACCACAGATTTGTTGTACCCCCTTGAACCAAACCAGGGAACTTCCCTCTTGGTTCCTGGTTTTCTGCCTCTGTCCCCCATGAGCAGCAGCACTGTCCTGACTTGACATGATGTTGCAGTGTACTGAAGATTCCATGCTGTGATCAAGTGCAAGCAAAAACAGGCTTGAGCCCTTAGGGTTAAGATTTTCCTGCAAATGAGGTGTTTACAGACATAAACCCATTTTATTAGCCAATGATGCTTTTGTAGTTAAAATACTGCAATTCTAGTTTCTTACAAGAGATGTGAAATTTCCTTTAACACGAGTAGTTTTGTAGAGAAGCAGGAGTAACCAGGACTGTGTGCTAACCCTGAAATTGTTTCTTGTGTTCTGTCATCTTATTTCTGGCTCGCTGCGTCCAAATAAGGCCTATCTTTCTTCAAAACTCAATTTTACCACTGTTAGAGCCAAATTTGGGTCTGAAAGAGTTAAAATTTGGGTAGGCAGACTGTATAATGTGTGAAAATAAATGATAGTCCTTAGCTGGGCACTGTCAAGGTTTAGACTAGACCAGAGATGCCAATTGTTTGTTGTACAGTGTTGAGTCAAATAAAAGTTCCAAGTCATGGGCTGCTTTGCTGTTACACGATTGGAGTGTCCCCCACCACAACCAGGACCAGCTCCTCCTCCTGCTGTGCATCTCTCCTTTCTCAGAGCCAGATACAGGCCTCCTGTGTGATGGGAAGATGTGCAAGTTGGCTTATTGAGGAGGAAGGCATGAGGGAACCCTCAAGGAAAGGAGAGAGAGGGAAGAAGAGAGAACAGGCCGTATTATTTTGGACACCATGTCACCTTCAATTAGGTATCTATTACAGAGGTATTTTCCCCCTTGTTTCTACAAGTGCTGGGATTGGGAAAAGTATTTGAGTAACTTCTGTATCATTTACATTCTCCATTGCTTCCATTTACGTTGGGGTGCTTTAGTTCATCAAAACAGATAAAAGACAATGTGGCATCTTCACCATGCTGACAAAAAAAAAATCTTGAAGGAAAAAAAGATTGGAAATATAAATAGCTACCAAAATAGCTACCCTAATCTAAAAAATGCTGAGTCCTAGGATGTTTCTGCTGTTAATGCTTTGTCTCTCCACCCTTTTTTTCTTTTTCTAGCTTGGTAGTGGCAGCCCATACAATTATGAACTACTGCACAGTTTTACACCTAAGGTACACAGTCACATTCAGAATCTGACAGTGTTCTCTTTCTGCAGTAGGAACACTGCTTGCAGCCCACAACTGAAACAATTAGCTTCATTAAAAAAATAATTGTTCTCTAGCTTACGGGTACATTTTAAAAATTAGTTGAAAGGAAGCAGAGGAAAAAACTTTTAAGTAGACAGATGAAAAAACGTCAGTACTTCACCAGATCTTAGGGTTTTGAGAATATAAATTATTTAAACTAAAAGTCATTTGAGACTATATAACGGAAGAAAGGGCTCTGACAACAGCAGATGGAGCAGAATAGAAATGGTGACGTTATTATATGTACCTGCTTGCACTAAAAACAGCAGCTATAAGGAGGAATTTGAACTAAACTCTGTGACCATGTATTCTTTTACTCTTATTAATGGGTTATTCTGTTCCTCTCCCAGTTTCTCTTGACCCTTTTCTAAGGGTTAAATTAATCCCTTGTGCAGCTCAGCTGAGGATAATGAAGTTGTCCCAGGGTACAAATGTAGCCTTTGGGTTTGACCTACAGAAGGCTGAGCCTCTATTCCTCACTATGTTTTCAGGCAGTTTTATTTATGTTGTATTAATTAAAAACACCCTCTCCATTCCTCAGGCTTATGTTCTCTCCTGTTCAGAATAAAGGAGGTTCCAGCGCATCAGCCCATCCATGCTGATGCAGAAACAGTAGAAAACTCTGCTAATGAGGGGATCTTAATGACCCTGATCATGTTTGTGAGTAAAAAGGATCATGTTCTGATAGAACTGGTGTGGGCATGGCTTATGATGTGAGGAAAGGTTTGGATTCCTTTTTGGAGCCATAGGCATGGCTCATATTTGGCCTTTTTTGCTGTAGGGGAATGCAAGACATTAAACCATGTGGTCATGTGGAATTTGATACAGGGTAGGCAGACTGAAATTACTCTTCTAGTTCCTATTATTATATTGTTAAGAGTTTCAAAACAGATGCTTTTATCTTTAACATCTGAAATGCATCAGTGTTCACGAATACCTCCAGTTTGGGGTCCAAAACCTGGCTTTTTATCCTGTGTGAGAGACAGACTGAAATCTGGTCCAAAGTCACCCCATTTTTCTGAGAATTTTGACTACAGTAAATTTCCTCCCTCTTTCTCTCCCTCTTTCTCTCCCTCTTTCTCTCCCTCTTTC
>JAHLSL010000117.1:1394065-1446757 GCA_025920805.1 Petroica traversi | reverse complement strand
CCCTCTTTCTCTCCCTCTTTCTCTCCCTCTTTCTCTCCCTCTTTCTCACTTTTCTAGCTCTCTGCTGTTGTTTTCCTACATTCTTCTTTCTAATATGCCAGTGTGCAGATAACTCATAGTGGCCAAGTGGAGGCTGCTACTTTGCTCTGAGGCATCAAAATAGACTTGAGGGAGAAAGAGAAGTTGCCATCATGAGATCACAGCAAGAAAGCATTTGGTTTCTATGCCATAGTGCCATGAAAGCTAGGTGGAGCCAGCCAAGTCCACCTCTCCCATCTCCTTTTTCTTCTTCAGCCCTCTAAATTGTCTGTAAATTGCTGTTTAAGCTGGATTTAAAATAGGCCACGTATAGTAGTTTATTCCTTCACAAATCAGGAGACTTGCACATCTGTCTTAGCATAAGCATTTCATTTCAGTGTTCAGTAGAGCAGAGACTCTGGGATTTTTTGTCATGGGTAACAGTGGATGGCTTCTGACAACTTGAAAATCTCTAGAGGGATAGAGAGCACCACTGTACTGAAATTTGAGAAATCTTAAGTTTTCCCTATGGTCAAAACCAACCTGTGAAGACCAAGAGGGAATTTACAGAAGGTGTTTAACAGATGCCAGTGATGTTTCTGATGGCTAGGCTGTGTTGTGTGCTACATGTAAATGTTTGATTACTTGGCTAACATCTGTCAAGATGGTATTTTCAGACAAAAGGAAGAGTGGTGCATAAGACTTTTTCAAGGTCTCTAGTTGTGTGGGATTTGTTTTGCACTAATTCTAGAGAATGCTGATTAGTATAAATCATCTTGCATTGCAACACTTGACCAAGGCCTATAATCATGTCACTACTTCATCTGTGTTTGATTGAGAAGTTCCCAGATTAAGCAGAGTACTTACGGTGAGAAGTCCCCTCTTTGCCAGCTGTGAGTTTGAAACCAGCTGCATTCCAAAATTTGAAAGAGAGAAAGAATCCATGAACTGCTTTGTAAAATGGTCTCTTCCTCATTACCCTAATCACATAAGTATGCTGAGGGCTGAAATCAGCTTTTTTCCTTTTTTTCTTTTAAATCAGACTCACAAGGGAAAGACTAATGAACACTGAACTGAAAAGGATCACTTGGGTCATCCTGGTCCCATTCCTGGAATTTAGTAATAGACTTTAGAGCAGAGGACACCATTAAACTTCTGTTCCATCTGTCTTGCTGCATGCTTCAGGACACAACATTTCCCAATGCCCTTTAAACCATATAGATCCTTTTGGGGACCTAAGTGCCTGTATAATGTGCCATAGTATAAATCAAGGTGATTGCTTATCTCAGGATTTCATTTCTTAAATGAAATAGTGTCTGAAAATTAAATTTCTTAGATTAAGTTCTTAGGCAATTCAGGGGAAAGTAAAAGTATGCAACATTTTCAGTTGCCCTCCTGGATCTTGTAGCCCAAAGTGGCAGTGGTATAAGCCCTGAGTGGGAGCAACATGTGCATGGGAGACACTAACACTACCTGTAGCATTTGTTCCCTCTGTCTGTTCTCTTAGTTGCCAGTCTGCAGTGCTGAGGAGTAAGACAAAAAGAGAATTAATAGATGGAAGGATTAAATTATGTGTCCAAGGTCATACAAAGGGAGCTGTGGCAGTCAGCAATTCAATAAATGCAACCTAAATGTTAGTACAGTGCATAGATTAAAGGGGTGGCCTTCCTTCAGTTGTTTTTTGCTATTTAAAGTGGGAAATGAATCTTCAGACTGTGGTCCTTGTCAAGTTTTTAACTAACCTTTAATTAAGTAGTGCAAATTGGTAATACTGTGCTATCTGTAGTTAAGCAGAATTTCTGGGTATTCATGGACATACTGAGATCCAGTCTAGTACTTAGATTCAGCCACTGCTTTCCCACTGCAATTTTCCTGAGGTTGGCGTGTTCTTATTGCTGTGAGACCTGTCAAAGCTTAACAAAAGAAACATGGCTTTACCAGTAGAGACTTGGGATAGGGGCACTATTTGCTTTCTGGTAGAATCAATATTTATCTAATTAACATGGTGCCATACCATAGATAAAGCCTGGCAAAGCACAATAGAAGCATTGACATCACAAATATAAAATTTGGTTAATAGTGAAGTTAAATGAAAAATACCATGTTCTGGCTATGGAAAAATATGAGTGCAGGAGAACTCTGAGCCCTGGAGGTTCCATAGTATGCTCCAGATGAATATGTTAAGGGAAAGAATTATGCAGTTGAGGACATAGTGCGTGTATGACAAGAGCATTTGTCACCAGTAGATTGAATTTGTGAGGTCCTGAGCATTATCAGCTCTCAGAAATTTTAATGTCAATTACTAGTGCTGGAGACAAGACTAGAAAATTCTCAAACCCCCACCCCCCAAACAAAGAAAAATCTAGGAGACTTTTGTTTTAGAGGAAAGACTGTGTTAAAAATAGTACTTTTTGTAATTGGGTATCTCTGCCTTGTATGTAACGTCCTTGCTTTGTACACCAGATGAAAGTCACATCTGTGGCTGCATTTGTCTAACAAGCAGTTTTCCTGCAGGCTGTCTAATACTTACCCTGGGGGGAGTTCGTGGACCTTATCTAAGAGGAAGAATTACTTTGTTGTGGCTTTGACATGCTCTTTAAATAATATTCAAAAACCATCTGAAACCATATTATATAAAAAAGGAAGCTTTTTGTGAGTCTCAGTGGAGAAAACAAGAATGAGAAATTTCCCTGCTCCATTTTCTGGCTCTACGCTGTTTCTTAGCCAAAGGCTAGGAAGCTGTTTAAGTCATAGGGCTCAGTAATTAATATTAAAATAAACAAAAGCAAATAAAAAATATTTTCTGCTTCCCTTTAGTGTCCTTATTCACCTGTTCCCCATGTCTTTCAGATGGCTTCCAGCCTGGCATGTATTTAAGCACTGTCCTATTTCCACTGATATTTGCTGTACAGATCACAGAATCCATTCCTCATCTGGCAGAATAATCTAATCCTTAATTCTCTAAACCATTTCTTGAAGAATGCTTCTACTGGTCCTACTTTAGGCCCTGCTCTGCTTTAAGTCTTGCCTTTCTTTCTCCAGCCCTGTCCTGCAATAATGCACAGATTGCTGGCCAGTGACCTGGCTGGGTGCTGACCCATTGGGTGATGGCATCTCCCTTAGAGCTAAAGCCCAGGTGCTCTCAGGAGATGGCTTTGCACCCTGGGCCTTTTGGTGATTTACAGCAGCATTTAAAGGCAGAAAAATTCAAGACCAACTACTAACATACAAGAATAACACCATGAAGGAGTGTATCTGCTGCTGTAACCTAGTTAAATATTTAATAGAAGAGTGGAAAGTCTCTTCTATGTGAAAATTATACAGATTTATGATGCTGGGTTTGATTGGCATATCCAATAAGACTTCGATTGCGAAGAACTATTTTCAGAAGACTGGCAATTGAAAGCTCTGTGAGAACAGTCCTAATTAGTGACAACCTTAGAATAACCATCCAAAGGTACTGGCAGAAGCCATCCCCAGTACTTCACACTGCCCTGGCAGTGCAGCCCAGTCTCTGACCTGAAGAAACTGGGACAGAAACCAGAAGTCTGTTCCTCCTTCTTGTCTCCCTTGGACATGCCTGTAGGTTGGTGATGTCAATGTCAGTCTGAAAGGAGTCAGGATTGAGATCATCCATGCATTTCATTCTTGTCTTGGAATTTGATCTCACTTTTAAAGGCAAATACACTAAAATTTCACATTAAAACTTCTTGCTTGGTTGAAAATAATGGTTACGGTTACAACAGTAACAGTGGCAATCAAACATTCCAAAAGAAAACCTTTTTGGTTTGCAGAGTGGGACTGGTTGGTTTTTTGTAACATTTAATCTCAGCTTGGCCTTGGCAGAGAAATGCCATGCTGCTGCTGCTGGAACAAGACAGAAAAATAGGCTCTTTAGGTTTGACATCCCTATACTTCTGCATTCTGGAGGATCCCCAAGGCCCCATGGAAACCAGATGCATTCCTGCTGCAACAATTAACGTTACCAACCCTTGCAGGAAGGGAACATTTATGAGGGGGGAAACATTACAGTATTTTCTTTTGGAAAATTCCACTATTGACATGAAAAACAGCAGGGTAACAGCAAAGATGGATTGCAAATTTTGACAGCCCCAACAGGTAAATATTGGCTTTGTGCAAACAAGTTTCTATAAATAACCAGTCTGCTCCAGAAACTCCACAGATGGCAGGAGGGCTGCCGGGGTATTGATTTACCCACTGTGCTCAGTGCAGAAAAGCACAGCTGTCAGTTTTGCTGTTCTTCTTGTTCCGAGTGTTGCTGCTGCTCCTGCTGAGAGCTGCATGCCTTGTTCACCATTTTTCTTTGGCAAGTGGAGGTGAAGATTAAGAGCCCAAAAGAAATTATTTGAAGGAAAATCCTGCCAAAGCAACAAAGAGTAAATGAACAAGAGCAAAGAGCAACAATAAAGAACGATGTGTATATGTATTTGAAACACCAGCAAGAACCTGTCTCTTGCTCAGTCTGTATCATGTAATTTAAGAGAGCTCACAGGAGTGGTTTGTAGAGACTGGTCCCAGAGACCATAGTGGGAGCTTGAAGGGCAGGAAGAACTTATGAGGAGACGATACAGAGTTTGTACATGATGAGTAGTAACAGGATGAGGCTAGAATTGAGGAGTAGAACTGGTGGTAGGAGCAGAACTGGCCTTACGTGCAAATCGTGGCTCTGCCAAAAATCCCTAGCAGCTGGAGGTGACCTATAAATAAATACCAACCAAATGGGCAAACACTTAAAATTTTTGTGATTAGGTTTTCGGTTTGTATGACCCATTTGAGTGCAGTCTAAATCTCAGGATTATGATTTTTAGACAGTAGAGTCAGCCAGTGCAACCACCGTCTCATTAACAAAAATGTTGATTTACAAGCATAATATCTAGAATTGCTTTTTGAAGGAACAGCTTAGAAAGATTTCATAACCTCAGTTCCATAAAAATGTTTGCCTGTGGTGCAGATTTGCTCCAAGGGCTCAGCAGCAGCAGAACTGGGCATCTCCTGGGGCAGATACAGTGTGCACCATTTGAGGGCATTTTTCTGCTTCTTTTTCTGTGTAATTTCTGTGTAGTTACACAATCAACCCAGACAATGAAACTGCCTCTGTGCTACTTCTGCATCAGGGATTTTGCACAGAAGTACTGGGTGAAGCTTTTGGTTGCTATTTTGACCCATTTGGTAGCTTGGCAGTTTTTTGTTTGATTTGTTTGATTCTGTTGTTGTTCAGGTTTGGGGTTTTTTGTATTTGATTTTTTTACTTGCACAGAATAGTTTTAAAAAGGGACCTTAAAGAGCATCTAATTACAACTACATAACTAAAATGGCCAAAAATTTAATAAGTGGGTATCCAGACCAGTTGAAGTAGATGGTTAATGCTGGGATTTTTAAAAATTTATTTATTTATTAATTTTGTAGACTTTGGATAGTGCAAGCTGTGTTTCAGTTCCCATGGGCTGGCTATGAAGGCCAGAGCAAGAGAGATGGCCCAAGATTTTCAGCAGAGTTCCTCCTTTAAGTGCCTTTGAGTGCTTGCCTGGAGGGAGGCCTAGGTCTGTTCATTAGTCCTGTTTCTGTCTGAGTTTTAAATGATTACAGGAAAAGACAATTCAGTCAGCAAAAATTATAAATCAAGAGTTATGTGCTTACATAAATTTCAGGCTTGACATGATTCTGTCTTGATTTTGGAAAAAAAATGAGAGTTGGCAAATGACAAGGGATTTTTCCCAAGATAGACCAAGAATCTTTTATAGGAGAATGTGAAAAAACAGGGCTGTGAAAAAGACCATAGGATTTTTTTTAGATAATTTGCATTACTTTAACTATTACACAATGTACAAGCATACAAACTCTATGCAGATTGAGTAGTTTATAAGTAGGAGGGCATAAGAAATTGTCAAGAAGAGGCTTCTGTCAGAGTGTTGCTGGTCTGAAGAAGCTAGATGCCAGCCATTCTAGAAAGTCTGCATATCTATTGCCTTTATTTTTGTAAAGGTTTATTTGAGTTTTGAGTAAGGTATCTCATGTGCCTCTTGTAGCAGAAGTAACATTGTTCCATACAAAACTGTTCTTTCCTCATACTGAAATTCTGCTGAAATAACAGACAGAATCTTGCATTCTGACTTGTAGGTCACTTAATTGAAAAATACAAGTACAGATCAAGAAGTGTTTGGACAACGCACTCAGGCACTTTTTGGCCTGTCCTGTGCAAGGCCAGGAGTTGGACTCTGTGATCTTTGAGGGTTCTTTTCAGCTCAGGAGATTCTGTGATTCCAGGTCAACAAGCTTGCTTTGTGCCTCTGTGTGTGTGTGTGACTGTTGCCCATTGTGGTTGTAGCTGAGCCCCACACAACTCGCCCTGACACCGAGGTACCCATGTCCTACCTCCACTGCCACCAGCTTTTCCAGAGCTTAGTGAGTTTAGGTACTGAATTCTTTATCTTTGGCAGCTCAATGCATGTGATGAGGTATGCAAACTACCAACTGAGCTGAATATGATGTGCTAAAGGTTCCAATGCTGAATACATTTCAAGCTTTTTTGTTAGATTTTTCTCTCTCGTTATATAAATATGTTGTTTTACTATAAATACCTAATTTCAAGCTGTCTCTGAAAACAGAGTCCGTTCCCTGTTTTGAAATACCATTTGTCATGTCAGAGATTTGACAGAGGAATAAAATACCTATTTGTGTCTGCGTAGAAAAGGGGGTGGGGAGGAAAGGGCATCCTGTAAGAGCATAATTCAAAGTGATGCCAGTTGTCACTGCCTTACACTCATGATCTTGTACATTGGTGACCTGTGAGCTACCATTTCCTTGCTCTCTTGTTTGAAGTACAGTTTGCAACATTTCCACTGTACTGCAGTCTTTTTTTCTTAAACCTGACCTGGGGGAAGAGAGGGAAGAGTTATGTGTTCAAAGAAAGCAACATCAAAGTATTCCCAGCAGCCAGTCAAAGCTTCACTTGGTACTAATAACTCTGTGGCTGGTGATGCAGACTGTTTACATGGGTAACCGCCTGCCTGATGCTTGCAGCCTTTTCTGAGGTGTTTTTTGGTTTGTTTTTTTTTTTTAAGTAGATGAGTTTGTGTTTTCTAATAGATTTTAGTTGATAATGCAGAGCTAGCAGTGTTGGATGCAATGTTATTGTAATAGCTGTAACAGAGATTGTTTGGAATTACAACACTAAGGTTGATAGGTGCCTCCAAAACATTGGATAAAAACACTGAATAAAACTGAAAGGCAGAAGTGAACCTCTATGCTCAAGGTAGTTACCTAAAGAATTTTAAAAGCCTGTCCACAACATATATGCCCATGCTAGTGCAGAGCAGTTGTTAGCTTTTAAATTAATTAATTTTTTTTCAGCATTATGTTCCTTTTTCAAGTCAGGAAAGTTGCTCCTAGTTAAAACCGTGAGACCAGAATAACTAAGAGAGAAAAAGAAGGGATAATATTCATTTATGTATGTATGTATGTATGTATGATTTCAACTCAAACTCTCAGAATTAAGTGGAATGTCTAAATTGCCAATTGAAAAATATGCAAGTGTCATCTACTGATAATTGAAGCAAACATATTGCAGGAATTAATGTTTTAATTGCAGCATGTTCTGAGTCTTCATGTATGTGCACTATTGTAGATGAATGTACATCAACCACAGACCTGTACATCCTCTGTAGTATTTTCTTGGGCCAATGAATTTTCATCTCAGTCAAAACATGTCATGCATTACAGTAAGATAATGTTTTCCTAGGTTAATCACTAATCTGCCTATGTATTGGTAAATGTTGCCATGGGCACAGCAGCAGCAGAGCAGAGATATGAGCTTTCGCCTGGTTGGAGATGAAAGATGGCTATTTTTACTTTTTAAACCCATTTGCTCAATCACAAATGAGAATAAGAGGATAAAGAAGCATGTTTCACTGCCTTTTTAAAATTTAATTACAGAAACATTTTTCATATGTACTTTGCAATATGCAGGTAATATTTACTATATGTTCATTACTTCAACAAAGCTCTTTTTTTGTTTGGCTTCCTTTTCACCAGATTGTTTTACAAAATGCACTATCCTACATATCATCAGCAAGAAGAAATTTTATCCCTTTTTCATTCCAGTATAAGAACACCCATTTTGGATATTGCTGAGTCCCATTATTTAAAACTTAATTCCTTCCCTAAAGTACTCCATGCTGCCACAATGCTGTATAATAAGTTACTTAGTTGTGCAGATTAAAATCCCAGGCTGATTCTTGTCCCCTATTTGTGGTTGGTTGTTTTTTTTTTTCTGAAAGAAAGAAGATTAAACTAACTATGTAAATGGAACATGATTATGGTTTATTTTGTTAACATGTGCAGTGATGAGTCTTTGACCTACATTTCTTGTGTGTAGTGTGCTCTTGCCCTATATCCGAATAATGAATGACAGAAACATTGATGTGTGTTGACCTCTTTTTCACATAGTTTTTGGTCTTTTTCCTATACATAAGGAGAACACTGAGATACAAAAATTCAGTGGAATCCTAGCAAAATCCCAAAGAAGAAAAACACTTCTTTAAACAGAAAAATAAAAAGAAAATATTCAGGCACCATGCCTGATACATTAAGTTATTTGGAAAGTACACAAAGGGCAAATATTATGTCTGCTGTTAAGTCTTCTGGGTTCGAATATAGATGGACATGGACAAGATTATGCAAATAGAAGTTGCGTCCTACAGTCTCTTTTTGTTTCTAAAGTGGTTTATTTCTATCAAATTTGGGCAGTTAACAAACTGTGCTCAGAAATTTACTTTCTCTGGATGCTCCAGAAAGTCAGTCAGTCTTTATGCATCTATCTTCAGACTCATAGTGTTCTGAAGATTCTGACCTCCAAGAAATGCCTGCAAAAAAGGGCTTCCTTCATGATGGCCTTTCTTTCTCTCCCTGATACTGGTGCTGTTTTGGTATGTTGAGGGAAATGTGTGTATGTGACTTCTATTAATACTAATGCTCTTTGCAGTCCATTAGGCAAATATAAGCTTGTAGGACTCAGTGCGATAGTTTGTCTTGCTGAAAATTACTGCCAAGGTAAACAGATTTTTGAGAAAGCTTATCTAAACCAAGACAAACATTTTCTGATTGTTTTAAAATAGTTTGTTACAAAGTTTGTCTAGGCACTTGTACTGAAAGCATAACATGAAAGAGAAGAATTATTAAAGATATTTAATATAGAAACCAATATGATAGTTTAATACCATTATCTCTTAGAAAGTCTGATGTTCACAGTGATATATAATTAGGAAAAAAAAAAGTTAAAAAGAGTGCCTTTCTAGGGCAGAAACTAACAATGTCTCTTTTTCCTTCAGCAATCTGTTTTCAAATGGCTGTCCAACCAAGCTCTGAGATTTTAATATTTCTAGAAACACCTACTGTGTATAACTTACTTTAAATTGGCACATATATCAACAGCATGAAAAAAATGTTCACAGCTCTGGGAAACTGAGCTAAAAGGTCACTATTTCAACAAATTCATCAGCTGGGAAAAACAAACCTAGCTTTCCTCTGAATTTTTAATAGCTTTTCCTTTTCTCTCTGAAGTCTGGGGGGGACAATATTCTGTAGTGTAAAGGCACCATCTGAACAATCCAGTGAGTGTTTCACACAGATTGGCATGCATTTGTTTGTCTGCTTAAGTTTAGATTTGTTTGAATCTGCATGTCATGGATTTGATAGGTATGTTCAGCTGTTCTACTTATTTTTATCCTGGATGCAGCATCTGAAGGCTTTCAGGGAGGGCATTTTTTTTCAACAAGAAGACAGTGACTTGAAGGCCTTCAGTTAAAGACAGAAAACTTAGGAAAGAGATTAGGAAAGGCAGTGGGAAAAAATGTATTTGGACGGCAATATGGGGCCTCAGGAAATGTTATTTAATAAAAATTCAGGTGAGAGGCATCTAATGGGAATTTTCGCATGGCTGGTAACCAGTGTAAGTTATCACCAAGGTGCAGAAAACTTTCATCCCTTTGTTCACAGGAAAATGTGCAGCTCAGGGTTTTTCATTTTATTCTAAGTATAATGATTGCAGAACTCCTCAAACAGTAAATTATATAGTCATACATAAGTCACAAAGGCTTTCTTCTGTGCTGCTGCATGAAGTGGTCAGCAGGTGACCAGACCTGGTTTGGTTTCAGGTTTTCTTTTCCTTTTTGTTTAGAGTAAAGCTTTTTTTCAAGGCATTGAGGTGCTAGTACACGAATTTTTAGGACATCCTGAAGCACCTGCTGTTTTCAATAACCTCTCCAGATGGATGACTGCAGTCAGTGTCCTCTGGCCTCACTTTATCTCTTGATCATACTCTTTCTGAGGCATGGGGGGTGGGCTTTTAGATTTGTCCATTGTCAGAAGCCAGGTCCTAACTTCTAGAGAGCTTTAACTACCAGGATTTCAGATAGGTGAAGCTTTATTTAAATCATGAGCTGAGACAATTCACGTGATTCTTGTGTACCAGCATCTATGAGAAGCCCAATGAATGGTACTCAGCTTTAGCATTCAGTTCTTCCTGCTGCAGTCAGCAGATCTTACACCTTTGAGAGCAGAGATCATCCCCCTT
The DNA here is from genome assembly GCA_025920805.1 of Petroica traversi. Taxonomy (NCBI): domain Eukaryota; kingdom Metazoa; phylum Chordata; class Aves; order Passeriformes; family Petroicidae; genus Petroica; species Petroica traversi. The sequence continues at coordinate 1,436,148 of JAHLSL010000117.1, read as the reverse complement.
TTCCTTTATTTTTCACACTAATTCTTTTTGAATAATTAATTGGAAATGGAAAAATCATTCTCTTTTTTTTTTCATAGTGGAACTTGAAATGATTGAAATTTCAATGCAAAGGGTTGTGGAATTTTCACAGGGACATACCTTATTCCTGTGTATTCTGTAATTGGTTGAAGCCTGAGAGAAACCTTTGTGGAGGTAACTCTTCATAACACTTTTGAGAGAAAAAAATACATCTTTTTGGCTTTACTCAAAGTTCAAGTAGCAGTCATTAATAAAGCCAGCAGGCAGATTAAATTAATGTGTTTCAAATAATAATTTTAAGTACTGTTTCCAGTTCTGCTTCACCCAGTTAAATTACTTTTACCAAAGATACTGATAGTACTATAATGGAAAGAGGTTTATACTAGAAACAGCTGAAAATATTTTATTTTAAATACAGTTCACAGTATGGTACCTCATATTCCTCTCCAGAATGTCTATTTTCCTATTTACCAGGATATGTGATTTTTTTTTGAGGGATGAGTAATACATTCAGAATTCTCATGGCAGGGGGTTTAAAGATTCTCTCATTTCACACGAGTATGGCCGCACATACAGATGTGCACATGCACACTTTGCTTTCTCCTTCCCCACCAAGTACTTGTGAAAGTGTTTCATTATTACAGTTTTAAAAGTCACTGCTTTCAGGATATTTGTAATCACATCTAGATTAACTCCTGATTTGACAGATATAACTTTTAATTAAAATTTAAACAGATTTTTAAAGATTTTAAAGAATTAAATCCCCCCCACATATGATGTCCTAAACTGCATAATCTAAGTATCATGAGCTGATGAAATTTTTATACAAATATACTATTAAAGATTGACCACTCTACTTTGGAAAATAATTATGAAAAACCAAATGCTGAAGTGATAATAGAAACTCAGCAGATGGAAACCCATCAGAATTTAAGTGGTAAAAATGTAGACTTGAAGGGTAGTTTATCTATTCCTAAAATGGCCTGGGGAACAGAGTCTTTGGCATTTCACATCTGTTGCCTCTCTTCTGTGTGCTCTTAGTTACAATTTTCATTCATGGGAAGAAACAGGTGAATACAGAGCACAGAACTTTACAAAAGCTCTTTACAACCAGGGCAAAGAGTTTGGGATGCACACTTTTGTATAACTGATTATTTAGTTGCTGTGATTTTCTAGTGATTCAATTAAATGGTTCCAGTTACTACTCTGAACTTTTAAACGTTATGCACTGATGCTACAATTGCTTGTTCCACGTGGGAAGGTACTAAGTTGCTGCTACAGATCCCTTTTATAACTGCATACCTTCCCCCTCACTCATTTAACCTACTTATTATACCTCCTCTTCTTCAGGAATATGGCAGCCAACCACCCAGTCTATGGGTAACCAAGGTAGACCATGAAAAGTTTTATCAGTCGCCTCCAAGCAAAGGAGGCTTTAAATGTTATTCTGTCTGGTGGATATCAGATATTTATCTGCTGGACAGACAGGTTCATTCAACAGTGAAGCCAAGAGAGATCACAGATTGTTGTCTCCTGTAGTTATTCATAGAGTAACTGATGGCTATCATATTCTTGAGGAAGAGGAACAAAAATTAACTAACTGACAACTTGACAACTTAAAGTTAACTGTGGGGTGTCTGCCACTGGCAGGCTGTCCACATCTAACATTACAAGAAAAAAAATCCTGTAATTACCTAGAACATGAGGAACTTTTCCATCAAGAATTGGCATGGGAGACAAGTAACAGACTAAACGAACTCCCTGGTACATGGCTTGCTCTCTACCATGACTTTATGAGGTGAGACGTCATTTTGAATTAATACTTTTCTCTGCTATTTATAAGTTTGTTGTGATGATTACTGCCTGAGTCATTCTTGCAGTAATATACTTCTGTGGGTTCTAGATCATCTGTTCTTAACAGGTTGCTCATACTCTTTTACAAAGCCCGGACCACTTCTTTTATCTACAAAAAAAGAAAAAAAATAGCATTTGTCTAGATCTCCAGGCTGGCAGATTAATTTTTGGTTGACTCTTTCATCTTGTTGAGGAGGAAAATCTGAAATATGAGAAAAGGTCATTTTCTGCAATACAGTGAGGATTACTGAAAGCAATTGTTTCAAATAAATGCTTTTGGGAGGTTTGCTGAAGTGCAGCAACCAGCTAGCACCTCTCTTCCAGTGCAGAGGGATAACAAGGCATGGGTTTCCATATTGTAGTAGAACAGTATGTACAAGTACTTGGAGGGCTGCTCATTCTGATAAGTGCCCATACCAACTAAGAGAAGAACCCATTAAAAACAAGGTTTAAAAAGACCTCAAACAGCAACAGAATGTGATAGCAATGAAGAAATGCACCACTGCACTTAAAACCACCCATTCTGTTAGTCAAGTATTTCATATATGCGCTTTTCCTAAAGCGTCGTGTAGTGGTTATAAAACTTCAGGGTTGTAGAATTTTGCTGTGATGTAGCACAATTGGTCTTAGCTGAATGTGTCCCTATTAAGTTGAATTTATGCTAATTCTGTCCCATTTAAACTGCAGACAGTGTTATTGGCTGCACTACTAAATTGCTTTCCTAGGAGACATTCCATTAGATATGTGATGCACCCAAAGTAGAATATAACAAATTACATTTTTACTTAAGCTGAATATGTTTTACATCTGTAATCGGGATAGAATTATGTCTACTGTGGATGACAGAAGACTTTTTGGGCTCTCATTGAGTATGGAACTTATTAGCAAGTGATTAGTCCAGCTAACTTTTAAATAGCCTAGGCTATTTCTTCTGTTTATATAAGGAAGGTAATTCCACAGCCTGACACTACTTTTCTAATATTTAGCTGAAATGCTACTTGCCCCTGTTTTCATTTAGATCTTCCCAATTATTCTTCTCACAGGCTGTTTATGTGCCAAAAGCATTTAGGCACCAATCCATTCCAATAAATGCCTTTAATTTTTCTGGATAGTTTTACTCCTTTAATTTTCATGGTAGTCTTACAAACAAAAATGGCTGGGTGAATTAGATTGCAAAGTTTTCCCTTTTGATCATTACAGACTTCAGTTGCTTGTTCCAAATTATATGTTCCCTCTGTTCTATGGCAACTCTTTATGCTGGCTTCATCCAGGAGGACCGCAGTCCTCTACTCTCATTTCAGGTGTGAGAACACCCATTGGGAGAAGAAAAAGCAGAAGGTCTTTTACCAAGGGGAAGGCTGCCCTTCAGCGGGATGTATTCAGTGGTCAGTGACATTTAAATAGATCAGTGTCTTAACTAACCTGGATATGAAAAACACTCCATTTCCCAGCAGGCCAGTCTTGGTTATAATCCATATACTGACAGGGTGAATTGTAATGCTGATGCTTTTAGGGGCAGAGGTTTGGTTTCCCCATAGTTCTGTTGATGTGGTTTTGTTAGCTGACAGCTTCAAAATGTGCTGCCATGTTTGAGTTCAGGCTATGCAGCCGTGGGAAACCACACAAAGTCAGTGCATGGGGCTCAGAGACCAGAGAGTTGCAAGACAGAACTCCCCAAAATGGCAAATAAGGAGTGTTTGCTAATCTGCTTCTTATGCCAGACAGAGCAGTGTGGAGCACTAGAGGGGTATCAGGCTATGTAAAGGACTCTTAATAAAAGATTCACTGTCTGTGAGGAAAGGTAGAAGTTTTCAAGCCACTTGTACCCTAATCACTAAGAAAAAAATAGCTATTGGCTACAGAGAAAACATGGGCTTTCCCTTCATGCTGGCTGAAGAGGAGTCAAACAATTATTCCCAGGGATCCTAGAGCACAATAGAAAGCCACTGTATGCAATCCATGTCAGTTGTAAACTCAATCCAGTCTTTTTAACAGTAGCAAGAAACATAGTTATATTTAGTTGACTTCTAAAATGTGACAGTAGGTGTCTTCCCTAGTGAAACTAAAAGCGATAGAAGTTTAGTAAGCAAGAATTCTTATAGAAGATAAAGAAATAAGAAAGGTTTATTTGGATCTCATCTTCTGCCCATACTGAATTCTAATGTTTCATTGCCTTTTGGGAAGCTGACCATTTGAAAGGCTAGTTGTTGGCTTTGAGAGGAGACAAACCTGTACTCTGTTGTCTGGTGGGTGACAGTGTGTTTTACACTGAATGTGAGCAAGAACAGTGGTTCAAGGGTTTTTCTCATCTGTTTTCCCAAACGCACACTTTTTAATAGCTGGTATTCTCTAGTTTCCATATTTTCCTAAACTGAAGCCTGTTCTTTTTAATATTTGTAATGAATTTATGGTCAGAACAAGCAGAACTCCATACAATTCAGCCTTCTGAGAGGTTCAGCATTTGCTGGACTCCACTTGCTCTACAAATCCAGCAGCTTCTGTAACACCCCATATGTGGAGATTCATATGAATTAGTAAGTAAGGATGAAGAACTCTGTCTTAGAAGCAAAGAGAGCTGCTGCACAGCCTTATGATTTCTCTTTCCTCACAAGTGTGTTGCATTGTATTGTTTTTCTGATCTAAACTAGAAGTTTTTGCAGTGTGGAAGTGTCTTGTTGCTTTACAAGGTGATCAGCACATGCATAAATAAGCGAGATAGTGCCTTGGAGAGCTCTCTCTCATGTTCTGTGTGGTTGGCAGAAACAGTTGTGGGATGATGGGGTAGGAAAAGAGGTTATGCACTCATTTTCGTGGAAAATTTGTGGAATAGGCTTTGAGGTGTTTGGGTGAAAATTTCAAGGAGTCAGTTACTTGGCAGTGCAGTACAACATTCTTTTTTGCTTTCCATCAACTGCAGAATTGGTCTTGGAAAGCTCAATTGAGAAAGAAGGGGTAACATTATAAAGAGTTGGTTTTATATTTGACGAGTGAAAATCACATTTCAAAACCAATATTAGAAAAAAAGACCCCAAAAAAAGACAGCTAGAGTATGTATGACAAGGGTAGATGCAGAGATAGCCTATTTTAATGTGGCAGATTGGGTATCATACCTACATTAGGAAATACAAATATGTATGCATTTTTCTTATTTCTGGTCATTTTAAGCATTTGACAAATCATGGCTGGGAATTTGCCAGATCTTTTGTTGTTTTGTTGTCTTGTTCTTGTCAGAGTACCACAGTTGAAGCACATCATTATGCCGTCAAGCTCAGGACCTAAATCCTTCCATGTGCAATTTCAAATATGCTCTGCCACTCATATTCTGTCTTGGCTTTCACCACCACTTAATGCATTTGCAGATGGGTAGGGAAAAATTGCAGCTTGCTCAGTTTTGGATTCTGAACTTAATTTTACAATCCTTCAAAACCCCAGTAACTAGCCAACCTGAGAATACATACCTTGGCACTTTGGTGGCAAAAACTAGCGAGAAGAGTTTGCAGGGCAGGCTTGAAGCAGACATAAGAGGCATGTGTGAGCCTGCATTACTCTATCTCAGCACCTTGCATCCACGCAGACTGATCCAAGTGTTGGCAAAGGAGGATTTGCGTGGGAAGAAGGGCTGCCTAAGGCAGCATCTGCATCTTCAATATGTTCCCACAGTAATACCACGCTTTCAGCAGGAATGCACTCCCACCTATGGCTAAGACTTAAAAGCATCTAAATTGGGCCCTGTATATTGTATGTGCATTTGTTTAGGTATGCATTACTTCCTTTCTCATTATCATTTCTATAATGTGTACTATAGCTAAATGTCTGGACATATTTCCTACATTCACAGTAAAAATTAATGACCTTCAGTAGCCAACATGCAACCTGTCATTTAATTGTCTTTAAAAAAAAAAATTCATCACAATAATCACTTTCAAGTTGATTTCAGTTTTACTATGGTACATGGGAAAATCATAAATAAGGCCTATTGCAATAATGTAATCATAAAATGATGCTCCTTTTCTCAGAGAAGGTGAGCTGTTCTTGCAAAGAGTTTTAACTTGGAAGGAGAGAATTCTTCAGAAATTGCCTCATGTACAACTTAGGCCATGGAACCAGCTGTAAGGTACAAAAGCAGTTGTCTTGACCTTGTCCAGTGGAAGACAAGTTCATTTGCAGATGCATGTGGATGAGAGATGGATCTTAAACAGAGAAAGAGGGAAATTTTAAGAGCATAAAATGTCTTCCTCCGTCCATTAGCAAGAATGTGAAGTTTTTTATATTCTGTTGTAATTTCCCCAATTTTCATGCATTTTTGCCAATTTTGTCTCTGTTGAATACAACTGCCAAAAGCCCATTATAGGTTGTTAAGTGTTATTTCTAAAATCAAATTAATGGAGATAAAACACTGATAAAATAGTCTCCCTGACACCTCTCAGTATCTTCCTATCTAAGCCAGATGGTAGTCTGAGATGATTCAGACTAGATGGTCTAATGGTTCTGTCTGAACTGAAAGGCTCTGAACCTTGCATGTCAAATTATCAAGATGGAAGAAAAGTGAAATGAGGTTATTGCAGCTGCTACAATACATTAAAAAAAAAAAAAGAAGAAGAAAGAAGAGGAAAAAAAAGGTTAAAAGGTTTATTAGGCACTGCACTCTTTTTTTCTCAAGCTAGAGAGCAAAATTTGAACACTGTCCTATAATAGAGATGGCCATTTGGCCACAGCAGTCTGCAATATTGGGCATAGCTGGACAGTAATAGTAGCTTCAAAAGGAGATGCTCACCTCATTCATCTGTCAGGTACAAGCTCAGTGCAGACAAGGACAAGGAAAAAAAGAACTCTTGTAACAAGCTATATTTGATGCAACATTCATGTTAAAAGCATAAGATAAAACACAGTTTTGAGGTCTATTCCCTAGAGCTGTCCCTCAGCATGGTTGCTCATAATGTAACAAAACCTCTACAAAGTGGATCATATATAACTTCCACCTCATCCTAATATAAGCTGGACAAAAATTTATTGGAATAAATTAATGCCATTGTTTGTACTCAATGAAGCTAAGCTTATTTACCCCAAAAGGGAGTTTTGCCAGGTGTATTATAGCAGTTGCAGCAGAAAACATTAGCAAATAGAGCAGTCCTGCTCTAAAATTTCCATTAAGATTGCACTTTATTACCCAGTCTGTGCTGTGGGTACTTTGTACTTAACAGGATTTTCCTTTACTTGTTACTCCTGCTTCTGAGCCTAGGGCTAGGTATACTGCACAGTTCAGGTTGGAATATGACATGTATAATTGCTAGTGAGCATCAGGTTTTGGAACTTCTGGATCTTCAGAATCTCACTTCTCTTGAGAGAGATTCCAGAACATGAAAGCAAGGGAACTAACCAGAGTAAAGTGCCCCAACCAGTGCCCACTGATATGTTTGCTAATATGACTTTTACAATTACAAATATACAGACTTCTATGCTGTCCTATTTTAAAAGTCACCATCACAAGTTCCAAGTTGGGCTGTCATTGAATGGAAGTATTTTGCTACTTCAGATATATCTGATGACCACAATAAAATCAGCATGGCTATCAAACACCTGAGATGTTAAATGCTGACATCACTGGGCAAAAATCCATGTGTGCTACTGTTTAAAGAAAGAGTAACAGAACCTTTCACAGTGGTTTGCGTTTCCCGTTTTACCAAACTGCTGGGAACTACCAAAAATAACACAACATGATGTGCCTGAAATAGCATCATTTATTTCACTGCTCTGACACATTTGAGGCTGCACAGAACGAACAGATGCATGCGTTCCTTTCCTTTCTTAGGAACTCTTAACAGCTTTCTCACAGTAAAAATGGCTGTAAAATCCTTTTTGAATTAGAGTTCTCTGGACATGTCTGAAAACTACCTAATTTTCATTTAAATTATAGTTGTGTGGAAGATAATAGCAATTTAAGTACACCCTTTTTTATAAAAGCAAAGACAGAGGCACAGCAGAACGGCAGAGGAACATTGTAAAAGCTCACAGGATGGGTTCTGTATTGACAGAAAAAAGCATCTCTATTCCCATCAGCAGCTGTGAGCAGCTCTGTAGCAAGTTGTGAATCCTGATCAGTCTCATCTTCCTCACTTCAAAGAGCAAAAAAGCAGCAAAAAACTTTCCTTTCTATGTTCTATGTATATACTGTGAACCTCCCTGCTCAGACCCAGGTTCTTCCTGGGAGGATTTAAAGCTACTTCTTTTTGCTAATACTTTCTTAACACCCAAGGAAGATCAAAAGACTATTTAAAAGTGAGTAACTACTTAGTCTTCAGCTAGAAGTCAAGCAGAATTCATAACCAGTCTCACTGTGACAGTTTTGTGTACCAGCACCATGCAACCAAATTAGAAAATTGTCACTCCCCAGATCTCTGGCCAAAGAGTGTGGGGAAAAACCTTTTAATTAGCTCTTCCCTGAGTAGGTCTTCATTAATTAATCTTATCTGAACATCATGTTTTAGAAAGACAAAGCTGTTTAGAAAGGGGCAAGAGGATGCTTTAGAATTCATAATTGTCCCTTGCATCCTTTGCAGTGGGATTTGAGTTCACAAGAGACCAGTATGAACCCAGGTGATGTAGCAGCAGCCAGAGTGCAGAAAGCATGGTGGGAGTCTGGATATTAATGAGGTTAATACTGTGGGACAAAAGGAGAAAAAAAATCATGCTGACCCAGCTAAGACAGTACTTATATGTATGTGTATTTGTGTGGCAGGGGACAGCAGTGGGAGGAAAGCTGAGGAGGAAGCAAGGATAAGTAAAACAAGATGGATTTGTCAGCTCTGAATTGTTCATCTGTATTCTGTTCTTCACTGTGCTGCAGAGGATAGCATCTCTAGCACCGTGGTTGGGGAAAAGAGCAAGAGAGGGGGAGGAAGGTGATGCCTATCAGAGGCATCAAAGTGTTTAATTTTCCAGAGGCTCTGATTAAACAAATGTTTCTTCTTCCTGGCAGCCCTTGCAGACATTTGTTGGGACAGAATAAATCAGGAGTAATTTGTCTGCTGCAATGATCAGGGTTGGCTTGGTGGCACTGTCTTGATGGAGACTTTTTTCTGAGTTTCCTGGGAGCAGCCCTATTTGCCAGGCCTCCTTCTGGGCCCAAAGTAATGTCATCAGCTTTCCTAAGGATCCCAGTTTAGTATTAATGGATCTGAGTAGGATAAACAATGCTCAAATAATGATGTACAACCATGGTTAAGATTATTATGAGCCCTGGTAATTATAAGGGAGAAGGTCAAAAGGAATGAATGATCCCTAGAACTGCTTTCCTGCAGAACTAAATGGTGCTGAAAGAGGTTAGGCTGGGACCCATGAATGAATGGGAAAATTATTTCATTGCTGGTGCTGCCATGCATAAATAGGAGCAGAAGGCACCAAGAGGCAAAGAAGAATAGATTTAAGAATAGTGCACTGTGTCTGGGCATGAGCAAGGTAGGAACTGGGTTACCAGCACAGACATACCAGTACTTTATGTAGGTAAGGAAGTCTGTGTTTCACATGTTTGCCATAAGCACTTAAGTTAGCTGAACTCACTTCGCCCTTATCCTTTCATCTCTTCTTACATATTCATTGTAATTCTACCTGCTACTCTTTGTGTGTTGTGGGTATAAAAGTGCCTGGACAGCAAATAAGTGGTCTGTATGAGCTTGCAATGGCCCCACTGTCCAGGAGAGATGAGGACACAGTTTAATTATGCAGGCCACTCATGGAAGTGATTATAAAATCTTGATACCACTCTGTGAAGGTCAGCAGTATTATAAAAATCTTATTTCTGCAGTGAATTAGGAAGTATAAAAATACGTTCCTGCAACGAAAAGGCAGTGTTCCTGATTAACCTTCAGTCAAAAAATCCAGGGCTCATAGGGAAAGATTAATTCTAACTGATGTACAAGAATGATTTAACATTCCCTTTGGTGAAAATGGTGTCATTTTAACACCTTTTGACTCTGCATGACTTTGAGGTAAGCACTGTCAGCCCTTAAAGGCAGGAATCTCACTCTTGCAATGTCCTTGGCCTCCTTGTTTCTAGGCCTGTGGAGTTATGAGACAAGAGGGGATCTTAAAGCTCTGATCTTCTGTTGTCTGAGAAACCAGTCTTTGCCTCTCTTGAGATGGCTTGATGTCCACTTTTGTTTGTTTGTAGATTGCACTTCTTTTGAGTGGAAATTAAATAAAATGTTCTTGTTTATTGTTTCAGTAAAGATACTGAATATTGCTTAATCAGTTGTCCTTGTAGAGTAAAACAGGAGTTGCTTGCTGCAGTGTCTGTGGAATTGCAATGGATGAATAAAGTCACAGAGTAGGGACAAGTGATACCATCAAAGCTGGTTCTTCTTGTGCTTTCAGTAGGTGCCATCTTGGCTTCTGTGTGGCACAGCTGCAAATACAGAGAGAAATGTGCTTCCTCAGAACTGATTTTCCCCTCAACTGTACTTAGATACATTTGCATTGTACTCCACAGTTTAAAGAAGCTGTCTCCGCTGGCCAAATTTTTGAACATCTCAGGAGTGAAAAGCTTTCTCCATTTCTCACTTTTGATTAGATGAAAACAGGAAACTTAACATCTGCTCCTTTCAATGAATGAATTTGGTAAGTCTAAAGGAGATGCCTATAGATATGCAGGTTTATCAACACTGAAATGGAGAGCTGTCTGTCCTGTCTAGCATTCTATTTTCTGTCCAGTGGAGCCTAAAACTTGCTTTACTCTTTGAAGAAGATGTAAAATAAAGAGGAAAATTCTGCAGCACACTCTGCTGAGCTTATTTGGTAAGATAAGACATTGTACAGTCCTTGGGAATGAAATTTTCTCTGTATACCAAGGAAAACCTCCTTTTCAGACAGGGCTTCCCCAGCAGGGGATTGTGTGCATCACAGGTCTTAGTGCTGAAGCCACATTTGTTCTGTACAACTGATGTTAGCACCAGACATTGGGGTTTGCATTTGAAAATGTGATCCCTGATGGTTGAGAAGGAAAAAAAATTACACATCTTTCTCACACCAATTTGTGCTACAGTCACTCATAATCACAGCTTGCCTCTTGTGATATTAAAGGAGAAAAGAACACCAGGAAGGAGAATTACAGGAGAACCATTATGTGCCATGTTTCAGGTGTGGCTCTTGCTCGGAGATAAGCAAACTGTCTCTTGAAAGCACAGTGCCAGAGGAGGACAGGGCAAATAAAAGGGCTCAACAAACACACCTAGCTTTAGATAATAGCTCCTATTAGTTTGGCCTCAGTAAGGGAGGGCTGCTTGTGGGAGCAGTAGTCTGGGAAGAGCAGGGTTGTCAGAGGTGCTGGAGGTGCTTATTGTAATACCTCAAATCCTTGGAGTGGGAGGAGGGAATTGGGACTGCGAGAGAAACAGTGAGTAGTGGCAGTTCGATTGGTCAGGCTGAGAACGGTGGCAAGAGGGGTTGATCCTAAGTTTTATCTCTGATTAAGGGAGTGTGGTTGTCAGGTGCCCCCTTAGAAATGCTGACAGTCACAGTGCTGGGAAGAAATGTATGGAGGGCTCCTGGTGATTCTGCTGCTGCCTGCCCCTTCTGGATATAAAAGATCCAGGGGCTGGCAAGGCATGGTGGGGATGCTGCAGCTGTTGTACCCCAACCCTTGCAGACTGGCTTCCTGAAAAGACACCACCCCCTGGTATTACTGTTCCTCAGCAACCTGTCCTCAGAGCCTGGGATCAGCCTGCCTCACCAGTGCTATCCATCGTCAGGCTTCTTAAATCAGTGACGAAGGATGCAGAAGGAAGAGTATGTTAATTTACATCCTCTGTGTTCCCCAGCACAGGCACATCACAATAGGGCTCCTGTTCCTTCTCATCGCCTTCCTTTTCCCGAGCAAAGCGAGGTTCCTCCCACCTGCCCACAGCCCTTCAGCGAGCGCAGCACAACTCCCACACGAGTCTCCTCGCCAGAGTTTCAGCTGCTGGTGCTGCTTCCATGTGCAGCCTGCTCTGCTTGCTGGGCTCAGGGAGTTGCTTTTTAAGCTGTCTGTTGAGGTAGAGTTTTTTTTCCTCCTTTCACTTAGCTGTATTTGGCTGTGATTTGTGCTGCCTGCTCCACACCCAAGTCCCAGCTTGGGGCAGCAAGTGATGCTTAAACACAGAGGGAAACTGAAAGCAGGAGCTTCTTAATGGGGTGAGAAGTTTGCACATTCACTGGTCTCTGCCCCCTGTCCCAGGAGTCACATCCACTTTCCTGACAGATTGTCCTTGGGTGGTCATCCTAGACTCATCTAGACTGAATTGACACCCAAATGCTTCCTGTTCCCCAAAATCTTTTTGGAGCTGAGGGCATTTTAACTTCACAAGTTTGTATATTGTGGATATGTTTGGTTGGTATCACCCACCATTCTGGAGACACGTCCTGCCATAGGAAGTCTCTTATCTGCATACAGATTTTTGTGCTCAGTTTCACCTCTTTTCTGTGCTTGCTGTAATTAACAGCAAATTGGATATGCATGAAAGTGTTGTCACTGGCAGGTCTCTGCTGAATGGCATATAAAAACCTATTAGAAGCTGATTATTTGGATTATTAATTTTTTTCCAGGCCATCCTATATCTGATGTTCTTCTGCTAATTTGTTACTGATTCTCAAAGTAGATCTAGTCTTAAAATGAGGAAATATTCCTGATGCCTTCTTTTACTGACGATTCGTGGTTTGTGGTACCCTTATTTTAAGAAGTCATTCTGGAGGCACAAGCAGGAAAAGAAAAAAGATTGAAGTTATCAAATCGGCCAAAAAGATTAAAATGACAAATAATATGTAGGCTGGAGTCTTCCAAAAATCCAAGAATAAATAAGGCTTCTTTTAAAGTGCTTTGAGGAGGAGGTTGATTGTAATTTTATATCTGGATTTTTTTCAGTGAAGTATCCAACTTCTTTAGATAAAGTGCCCTAAAAACTAGCCTATGATAACAAAAGCCCTTCAAAATATATTTAGTGGACTGTTTTTGTGAACAAGAATTTGAGATATCGAAAAAACCATCTGCTGCTTGATGGGTTTTCAGCCACTGCCTGCTGTCTCTTCGAATATGTCAACTTACGAACAGAGCATTCAGCTGGTTCTTAAGTCCAGTGTCAGTGTGACTTCTCAGATGTTTCCTTCAGATAGAAGTATTTCTTTTCAGTCCTTTGGTTTGTTTCTCTCTCCTTCAAGTTTTATATTATTTCTTGGAAGAAGCAGAATGAACATAAATCTAAAGAAATCTGAATGGTTTCCCAGTCATTATGCTGATTAAAGTAGCCCCAAGGGTCAGTCTGGCCCCCTGATTTCTCTTGTTATCTCATTTTGATAGGCAACCCATGGCAGTGGAAAGCACAGGAAGCCAATGTAAACCAGGGATTTTTTTGTTGTGAACTTGTGCCCAGGGGAAGACTCTCCAAATCCAGAGGGAACTGCACTGCGCTTCTCTCTCTTGGTGAAGTTAGGCTTGCATTGCTGCCTGAGCAAATCTGTTAGAGCAGCAGCACTTCCCTGATCTTCACTCAAGCCCTCTTAAATATTTCTCCTTTGCAGCCATGGGAACCTGTCATGCATGTTGAAAAAGGCTGCCCTGATTTGGGCTATTTTCTATACATCCTTGGCTTCCCATGGCCACCAACTGCTTCAGGTGCAGGACATCCAGGCCCAGGATCCCTCCAGCATCCAAGTGCCCAGGAGCTCTGGGGACAATGTGCTATCAGGGAATTTGCTGACCTTCCTCAACAGAAAGCACAGTGTCTTGGTTAATAGAGGTTGTAGCTCCACTCCACTGGTTGCATTTTTAACTTTTTAACATCATTAGGAAGTGCTGTAATCCAAACGTGCTGTGTTATCTCTGTCAGTAATGCCAGCAGACAAATGAGGAAGACATTCTGTTGCCACTTGTGTTCTTTACGTGGGTATCAGAGACTCAGAATTGGTGAGTTTTATGAGCAATGTTCTGCAGAGGCATGAAGAGCTCAGCTTTGGGGAGGGCAGTAGATTGTCACTGGGATGGGGAGGTGCTTGGCATTGTACTCAGCAACTCAATGATCCCCCACCAGTCATCCTTCCTGTTGTGCAGGTGTGAATGTAAATCAAGAGCAGTGTTTGCTGGGAACACTCTATAAGAAAACTAGACTTTTGTTTTCCTTAGGAAATATTTACCTATCTTGGATCCGGTCCTGCTGGCTGTGTTAAATAGCAGTTTTGAGGACTTGGGTTTATGTGCATGGCAACAAGACCTTTGCTGTTCTTAAAACTTTTGTGCTTTCACTTCAAAACTCCTTTGTTGTAAAGAGGATGCTGCTTAGCTGAGTTTTCTACTGTACTAGTTTACTACCTTTCCAAGAAGCTCCAAGACGAAGCTTTTTTTCCCCCTATTTCCTTCTGACTAAAATGAGGAAAAAAAGCTGTAATAGGGCTTTGCACATACATAAGTTCTTTTATCTAATGAACTTAGATGTGCTTCATATATTTTGGAAGGATCTTGTAGTCTTACCATTAATTAAGTGCAATAAATACTTTTGACGCATTCTGCATCAGAGAAAACCTGACACAAGGCAGGTGCATGCTGTTCTCACAAGAGCAAATGGTTGATATTGTGCAAGGGAGCACTGTGGAGAGTCTGATTTACTATCACTTCAGTAATATTCCAATGTGTAGAAAATATATGCCCCAGCTAAATGCTGATGCAGGACTCGGATAAAGTGATGCTGTTCAGTATTGGATCAGCATAGATTCTAATTTTTACCTCTATGAAAAGCAGTGGTAATTGGCAGAACCCTGCTGTCAATAGGCCGTCTTTTCCTCAGCCATCACTTTCGCTGCTTGGTAGATAATGGCCTGTGAGTTGCAACACCAGCACTGCTAAAATGATGTTTAGTTTGGCAAAGATTAATGTTGTGCAAAAGACATTCGCAGGGCCTTCGTGCAGAACAGAGGGTGCCTAAAGCCACCACTCACTCAGGTTTGGGCTTGGGCTGCTTTGCTAGATTTATTTATTCATTTAAAGCTCAGGACTAGTGGTTTGTGTTCCTTTAAATCACTGCAACCCACCAAACCAGGCACAGCACGATGTATTCTGAGTCATGGTCCTCCCCCAGAGGAGACGAGACCGGAGAAGCAGAAGCTGTAAGTGGATTTGAACTGAACCCCCTGAAGCCGTGGGTGCCGATGGTAGGTGAAATAACAGGAGGTATTTTTCCTCCTGGTGCCAGCACCAGTGCCTCCTGAGCCGTCTCTCCTGCCTCCCTGGCTCTCTCCTCCATGGAAACCAGCCATCCTGCACTCCCTGCCCCTTGCCACGGGGCCCCTGGGCACTCTGCCTGCTTCCCAGCTGCCGTGGGGAGCTGCTGTTTGCCTCTCTCCCACTATAATAGCATCCTTATGAGGCTTCCCCCAGCCCGTCTCTCCAATAGAAGATTGCATGTTTCCTCATGTGGCTTGTGCAGTGATATTTGGGTTCATTTGGTATGCTCCTGGGAGTGCATCTAAACTCAAAAAGGAGAAAGGAGAAAAAAAAAAAGAAGGAAAAAGCCTGGAAAGTCAGGGAAATCCTAGCCTGTGGCAAGCAGCAGAAGATAAAAATAATAAGTGGCTTTGTATAGGAATATTGCTCTTGGTGAACTGGCTGTGGGGGCCAGTGACACTGCAGTCATTTGCGTTCTGCTGGGCAGATTTGGGATTGCTCAGAAAATACTGGCCAATCCAAATTTTTCAGTGGAAAGACAGCAATAAAGGTAATCTGTTTAGAGAAAATGACAGAGGTGGCTTACTGTTCTCAACAGTCTTTGGACTAGATGTATTTTTTATATGACAGAGGGTGCAGAAGTTCCCAAAACAGTCAGGTGTTTAAATATTGGGTGAATCCTGTTTTACAGAAAATACCGGCTTAATATTGATGCCAGCTTTATCCATGCTTACATCCTTTATCCTAAAAATCAGGCAGAATTTAATTCCAGATGTGTTTCACACTGTAATTTCCAAGTTAGGCTGTCATCACCTTTCTCTCCCTGAGTATTTCCTTCATACACAGAAACACAGGTTCCATCACTCCCACCAGTCTTCCCCTGCAGGCATTTCCTCCCCCTTCCTGCCTGACTTTGGATAAAAAAGTAGCAGAGTTTTACAAAAACTTTTGTTGTCATTGCTTCACAGGCCATTCTGCACTCTAGCAAACTTACCAAATCAAATCCTTTGTGTAGTTACATATGAGGCAGTAAGGAAATTGCAGAATGAGTGTGATGCCTTTTTTTTTGTGACTGCTGCAGACATAATCTGAATCTAACCTTTCTAAGGAAAACAAATATCTTGCATTTAATTCTAAATTTATCTACTGCCTAAAAATGTAAGGTATATAATAATAGAGTTGCAGGAAAGAAGGAATCTGCTGGCTGATTAGAAATATGGATTAATGACAATATGGAAAGAAATGCAGGGATTTGTTACAGTGTGGAAAAAAGTGCTGTGATAGCATTCAAGTTATCAGAGAAATAATCTTCCATTACTGGAAGTTTGTAAGCCTTTATCCACCCATAACTCACTAGTTAGTTACTAGAAATAGCACTATTTTAAGACATTATTTAGCCTCCTAGGCAGGATCGATGTGTTTCTGTAGATATGTATGTTTCTGTGTATGTCATTGGTAGTTTCAAATCAATAGTGAGAAGTAAACTTGAAGACAATCTTGTTTTAATCCTTTTGTGAGAAAAAATCCTTTGGCTCTGATTTAATATGAGTAAAAGGGGGAAAAATAAACTGAGAATGTGGTATTGACATAGTATCCACTGGAGGGGAAAAAAATCTTGATTTTTTATTCAGACGCGTCCTGTGCATTTGGTGAAGGGCATGCAGCAATGGGACCAGTACTGATGTTTACTAATATATCTTTAGTTAAGGTTTCATATAACTGTGGATACCTTTCCCTGTGCTTGTGGGAGTCTATCATATTCCCAAAGCATTGGGTAAGCTAAGTTGTTTGTTCCATTCCCAGCTTCTCTGGCTAGCAGATTGGTTTTGTAAACATAGTGAGGTGACTGAATGCTTTTGAATTGTTGGTGTTAGTATTAGGTGTCGTATAAATCACTGCTCTCTGTCCTGGGGAGCAGTCTATTTTCCAGTACTGCATGTTGATCCCAAAAAAGCTTCCCTTTGATCTGTGGGGAGAAAAGATTGTTCCTTTACAGCAATGAAAAATACAGGTTTCTGAAGCCATAAACCATTTCACTGCAGTTCTTAAAATGAGGTATGGCAAAACAAGTCATCTGTGCATTTTCTTCTTCTAAGAATAGTCTGGTTGAATTCCTTATATTCTTGGTTATGTGCCACAACTCAGGAGGAAAAATACTATGTGTTGTTCTTATTTATATGACCAGCACAGTAATGATATAACTACCTGAGACAGAAATCTCACTGGACAAGACTGCAAAAATTCAGGATTTTCCAAAGGTACTATTCAGTCATTTCAGAACATTTTTAAAATGGCAATGAAAACACCTTTTTTTCTTTCTCTTGGTCATACACATTTTGTGTACGTTTGGCAGTTCCAAGCAGATCTTGGTTTGTAATAGTCCTGACAGCACTTATTACGATCTGTCAAGTCAGTAATTTGTGAGCAGCAGATTTACAGAATAATATCTATAGCAAGCATCTCACAAGTTGCAATGGGTTTAACCTCTTCAATGCTTTGTGTGGTTTTGTGAATCATGCAGCTATTTCAAGCAGCTATTTTTATTATTGTGGCACAGACTGGAATCTCTGATAACAATGCCATTATCAGTTGAAAACAGTTATTAATATGAGATGTGCTAAAGAATTGGTGTTCTGTAGGCATGTTTGTAAGCTCACTTTTCATCGGGGACATGAATATGAAAACAAGGCTTTACCTAGAAATTAGTACAGCTTACTTTGGTTATATTTTATGATATAACATGCAGGCTCATTTAGAGGCATGGCACATCTCAACAACTGACTTTTTCATAGTTCCTGGATGTTTAGCCTAATCATTTACCTTAACTGTAAGGGTATGCAAATAATGGGACTGAATGAAATAATCTAACATAAGCGTACCAAACATTGGGTTTATGCATTCATCAGAAAAGCCTAAGTATGTAATTTAGCTTTCTAATTCAAAGAGCTGAATCCAAAATGACATTTTCAGTCTTTTATGTTTTTGTTAGATAGAAACTTTGGAACTTTCCCTTTTCTAATAAAATCCAATGCCCAAAACAAAACAAACAAACAAACAATAAAGAAAACAAGAAGGTAGCAATGAAATTGTGAAAGTCACTTATGTCAGGTCTGGAGAACAAAAGCTGAAACTTCCAGGTTCTATTTCTATTTTCTTTTCCTTTGTTCATGTAACAGAATAAATGTGAGGGGATACTTTTAACTAAATAAGAAATTTTACTGTTTGAGGGGTGAGCCAACTTTTGAACCTGCTGAAGGAACAGCAAATATTACATAAGTAATACATAAGTATTATCAAGGCTTGGCAAAATTGCAGAGCTTTTGCATATTGAGTTTTTAATATTTTTCACGGGCAAATCTTTGTAAAAAATGTACATGGGGAAATTTGACTGAATTTGCTACTGAAAACAAATGGAATTCATGGAGACACTAGGTTTGGGAGAAGGTTAGCAAGGAGGAGAGGTACGAAGCTGAAAGGCAGAGAAACTGTACCCATATTGCCGGGTGCTTTGGGCTAGCGGGTGTATTTGTTGGTCACCTGGATGACTAAAGAACTCCGTTTCTCTTGGTATTAAAAAGACATGAACATGGTGAACTGGCTCCCCCTCCATTTAGAAATTGGGCTGGAGGGTCCCTGTAGCTGACTGGAGACAGGGAAAGGACAAGCAGGGGAGTGGCAGGCTTGCACCACGTGCAATCCCATGTCACCATTCATACCTTGGGCAGGAGGGACCTCAACACAGGGGTATCAGCTGCTGAGAGAGCCTGGAAATCTTTTCAGCAATGCAGCTGGTCACACCGTTATTTTTTGGTTTCGTCTCAGCTAAAGGAGATAGGAAGATATGAAACTATAACGCAAAGTGGGTTTTTTCATGGTTTTATCCATTTATCAGATGTACTGAGCAATGATTCCAGACCCTTCTGTTCAACTTTTTGAAAAAATTTGCTCTGCCAGTTTTCCTATTTTTCTCCCCATTTAAAGAGTCTTTTTTTAATTCATCATTAATATTTAGGACTTGAGTTCTTTGATTTTTATGTTTTCCTAGGGGGAAAAAAGCTATCTATTAGAATCTTGTCCTTGTTTTCTTTCTGTAGAACCAGCAGTTTGCCAATATATTAGGTTAATTTTCATCTAGTGTATGCCATTTAATGTAATTAAGGGAAGCAGTACCGAAATGTATGTTCCTAATCATGGGCAACTCTCATATTGTTTTTCATTAGACTTTACAGGCATGTCATTTGACATGTTAATTATTACGTTGGTATATGACTAAGGATACAAATATCTCCTCATTTCCCCCCTCCCCTCACTTAACATTTTGTTTGAGAAGATCAGTACATTTTGTCTGTGAAAAGCCCTGGATTAAATGCCACCCACAAAAGATTTTGTGCATGTTTTATTTTGTCAAAGGAGGGTGTCAGACATTGGGGGAATAATGTAATATTGTCTGACCTAAGACTTCAATTAACTAACAAGAAAGTTTACAAAAACTACCATATCAACTTTGCACATCATTTTACTGGGGTAGGAACACTGTCACACAGCACTTATTTCTTGCTTTGTCTACCTCAAGGCACAAAGCACAAACAGGAAAAGAATTTTATTCCTTATTTCTGATGCAAATAGTTTTCTGCAAATATATAATGCGAGGAAGAGGTTTCCTGTCTTTCACTCATCCCTGTTTCAGCCCAGTATTACCCAAGCAAATGGTGTTTGACCTGTGTGTTTAGATTAGCATTGTTTTGAATGGAACCCTTGCATTTGTGGGTGGCATCTGATTTTAGTCCTGCAAGAAGACAGTGAACTTCTTCCACATCGTCTTTTATCAAAATGAAGACATTATGGAGAGTGTTTGCCTGTATTTTGATGATGATTCTAAACCCACTCGCATTTCAAGTTTGTAAAGGACTACTGTTCACTTCCCTTTCTGTAACTATTAATTTTATCCTCAACTTCCTCAGGCCAGTCCTTAAGGAACATTTCCTTTCAGTCAGCTGCTTCCTGAGCCATATTTTTAGAAATATATAATTTCCCCCATATTTTACCCTCTCTTTCTCTATTTCCATTTAATTGAACTTATAATAAAATCTCATTTCTTCTTTTCCTTTAGCCTTTATTTTCTGTTGAAATACAACATCTATCATAGCTTCTTTTTTTCTGCTTCAGACTTGTCCCCATTTTTACTTATTTTGTTGCAAGCCATCGTCCAGATGCCTTCCTTCTCATGCTGATACTCCCTACTGGAGCCATTGTTCCTATTCTGGTCACTTTTCCGTATTTATAACACCCTTCCTACTAGCTTGCTTTAATTTTCCTTTGTGTACTCCAGTCTGTTCCCATTCCTTGTAAAAATCATCTTTTTGCCCATTCCATTAGCAATATTACCCTTCAGTGGAATTTTGTGATGGCTCTTTGTCTTTTTCTCATTTAAGTTCAAGATGCCCTTTGCTCCCAGCCAAAGCCTCTGCCACTGTTACTGGGTTTAATTGAGAAAATAAATAGTAATGTAAAAAGAGAACTGGAGTATCCAATGGTTCTCCATCAGGATCTGTGTATCCAAGGGAAAAATAGTCAGTGCAGCTAGCAGAATTCTGGGAGCTTTTGGAAAGTGCCAAGTCAAGCTGTGGCCACAGACCCTTCCTGTAGAGATGGAGTAGCCCAGGGATGTAATGTAGCAGAGTTCAGCAATAAGTGGTCCGTTTCCTCTGAACATGATTTACAAGGTGCTCACATGCAATAGCACAATAAGCTGGGGATCTCTTGCAGGGAACTGAACTTTTTTACATCAGCTTCTTTAGATGGAGACACTCCTCAGACCCCTTCCTTGTTTTTTCTCAGCCTCCATTTCACACCGTGTTTTACGATGCTCACCAGTCTTGTGCTCATGACCCTGGTGCTTTTATTCCATCTTTCTTACAAGAATGTAAATAATCCTCTATCTGCTCCTCCACAGTCTTGGATTAGGAGTAGTCTCAACTCTTCAGTTCCCAGGAACCGTTTCAACTTGTTTTCCCACACCTGGGATTCATGAGCCAAGGAAAAATAAAAATCAGAAACGTCAAGTTCTCTGAAATGTAAAACAGTTGTGATCACTTAATCTTCAGCCTCTTCTTTCTTTACTACTTTTCCTTCTGTATCTTGGAATCCAGTACAAGGTCAGGCTCCTCAGGTTCTCTTCCCTCTTTTCCTCACCAGAGGGCAGGCAATTATTTGGGTTCTGAGGCTCTGGACAAGATTTCACATTGATGTATTGCTGCAGCATCAGTTTTTCTGACACCTGCTACAGACCTGTTAAAGACCTTGTGTGGAACTGCTGTTACATCTCCTATCTCTCAGCACCATCGTCACATCTGCTGGGTGTGCTCATTTGTTCTGCAAAATGATAGTCACTGCTGTACTGGACACTGATACTGATCCTGCATGAAACAGACTGCTCAGCTTGATCAGAACCATTGCATTGTTTCAAGTCTCTTTCCTGCAGGCTGAAAAATATCTTGATTCATACTAGAAAATTACAAAAGGAAGAGAAAAGAAAAAAGGCAAGGAAAGGAAAGGGGAAAGGAAAAGGAAGGAAGGGAGGGAGGAAGGGAGGGAGGGAGGACAAGTCAAAACCACAGCAACACAAACTTTTTTGCAATGGGTTTTAAATTCTGCAGAAAAAAATGAAGAGAGAAAATGTATCACAGCTTTTATCTGTTAAATCCTCTGACAGCTGCTTTCTCATCCTGCTTCCTGAAAATGAATCAACTTAATTATTCCTGTGGCTACATACGTCCAGACGGCTTAGAGTTGCCTCTTTATTGCTGGCTACAGAAACTGTCCTTGTTATAACTGTCCTGGAATAGCTAAGAAGATTGAAAACTGGGGGGGTTTTGTAATTCCAGAGTACACAGACTATAATAGAAGTAATGGTCTGGAATTTTGGAGTCTCTTGTTAATGGTTAGATTGTGCCAGCACTGAGTTTAAATTTGCTTGTGTAGGAGGGCATGTTTAGATTAATATTCTAAAGTAATGTGGAGTGAATGTTTGGTACAGGCTGTGACTGAGGGACTAGTGCAGTGAATTCAGACTGCAATATGTGGAGATTGGGGTGGGGGGTGGGGGGAATCACCATTAAATTATCTTCCAAGGACCTTGAAGCCTCTCAGGATGACTCTTGTGAGTACTCTGAAAACATAACCATTGATCTAGTTATAACAATTTATCCTTTGGAACAGTCTAAAAAATGTCCCAAATTACCTGGTGCACACATTAAACATGTAAAGTTTTCATTAAAGGAGTTGACAGGTTGATGGTAAACTGAAGTAATTTCCTTTCCCTTCAGAATTAAATTTTCTTTACAGCCTCCTTTGTCAGTAAACACTGTTCATTAAGAGTGATTCGGCTATTTCATTCTACAACCTTGTTTTTGCCTGCCTTGTGGATTTAACTGAAGGAAATCTCCTTATGACACTGAAATGATTGATTAAGCTGGATCTCAGTCACCAAATGACATTTCTGCCTGCATTCTTTAATTTGTATAAACCTAGCTAATTCTTTTCAGGAACATTTGGATAGGAAGGAAGCTAGGTATGATTTTATTTATGATTTGCAAAGAGATGTCTTTCCTCCAGTTCTCTGTTTGTTGGCTGGTTGATTTTTAAGTGTTCACGTGAAAAAGCTAGTGAATGAGGGCCTAAAACCTCTCACATCTCAGGTTCTTCAAGTCTGGTTATAGGGAGGAGTCTCCAGATGAAAGGCTGTTTTTTTACCATATGCTGCAGTGAGGTAGGGGAATCACACCTTGCAGTATTTGATAATGTTGAGTCAAGTCAGGAAAGCACTGAAGCAAGCACATCATTGTAATGTGGGTTATTTATATCTAAGTTTCGTCTGTGCAGAAGAAAGGTGAGCTGTCAAGATTAATAGCAGTTGGTCTGCATGACATACTGACACACCCAACCCCTGGAGTCACCCATCCAAGCAGCAGTCAGTGTAACATGTGCCCCAAAATACAAGAGGTAAAACTTAGAGGCTTCTCTGATGGCAGTTGTGTTCTTGGTGCTGTCATTGCACATCAAAGGGTGGCTTATCCAAGTGGAACACTGGCATTGTGGGGAAATTATGAGAAGGGTTCATCTCCTGTCTGGTGCTCCACAGATCAGAGAATCATAGCATGATTTGGGGCCTTAAAAGATCATCTGGTTCCAGCCCTGCCACTTGAACAGGGACACCTTCCACTGAACCAGGATACTAAAAGCCCCATCCAGCCTGGCCTTGAATACTTCCAGGAATGGGGGATCCACAACCTCTCTTGGCAGCCTGTTCCTTTCACAGTAAGAATTTCTTCCTCACATCTAATCTAAACCTACCCTGGAAAAGGCCACTACCAAAGCCACTGTCCCTTGGGTAACACCCCAGATGAGTGGTGTGAGCATCCAGGCCTTCAGGCTGTAATGGGGGAGGTTTCTGAAAATACTGATGCTGTGAGTTTGTAGAAGGAATGTATCTGGTGAGTGGAAGGCTCAGACTTAAATTTCCAGAATCCTGCAGGCTAATCGCAGGTGTCTGAGAGGGCTGCCTGGTTTCTCTAGTCAGTACCAAGAGCAAACTTTGCATCAGTATGAGGTGAGTAGGGAGGTTTGTGCTTCCTGTGGCTGCAAGCAAGCTGCTGAAATAAGGTGAGTGAGAAGCTTGCTGTAGTTTGGCCCTGATAAACTGCTTTTTTCTGATATTAACAATTTCCTGCTCTTTTTATTTTGACCCCTTGTTCAAGAGCCCAAGTTCAGACCTCTCTTCCATCCACAAAGAATAGACTTAATTCACACAGGCAAAAGTTTCATGGCAAGAGAGAGAAGAGAGGGGGTAAAGTCAAAGCGGTCAGAATATGATACGACCAAGATGAGGTCAAATAAGCAAAACACAAATGAACTAGACTAAAACAGCTTAAAGAAAAACACATAATGGCAGGATACTGGCTACTGAAATATGTTAAATGGATACAAAATATGAGGAATAAGGTCCTGTGTGTTTAATTGGAAAAAAAATTTTTTTCCTACTGTCTTTCTCTTCCTGTCTTTGGTGAATTTACCTGTCTTAGTTGCAACACAAAACTTGGATTCTCTTACCCATACAGGAGGTCGTCAGAAAAAAAGCACATGATTTAAAGCAAATGTATCCTCTGAAATACTCATTTCTCTGTAAAAGTGGCAAAGCATAATGTAATTAAAACGTCTGCAGTGTTTATGTACAATCCCATTGAGTGGAGAATACCTTTAATTTCATTGTAAGGTCAGAAACATGAGGAGGAAAGGTTGATGCTGTCTCTCAGAGAGCAGTAATCAAAGGCTGGCAACTGAGCACTGGAAATTGAACAGATTTGAAGTCCTTGGCAGTGATTCCCAAATGCTCAGGAGACTCACTGCAATCAGCAGCTTTGACACTTTGGCCCGCTGGTTAAATAGTGTTGGCTATAAACATTACAAGGCAAGTGATCGTCCCCTTATGTGCTGGCCCTGGAGCATTATGCTTCCTGCCTTCTCTAGAGCAGCAAAGGCAGCCTCTAGACCAAGGGCTCTTTGATGATACCCTGTGAATGACCTTCCACACCTTCCTCTTCTTCTAGTGAAGGAGATGAATTTTCATTGTTTGCATGTCAACTCTAAAATTGAATTACAGGGGAGGAAGTCAAGGGTGTTGCAAATAAGCATAAGTGATAGTGCTTCAAATCTACTGAATTTGAACCTCCTTTGCAGAGTTTTGCCAATAATGAGTACTGCTTTGTGCGAATGGTTTAGAGATCAGACTGGAAAGATCCTCATGCATGCAACTTCCTAAAATACAGTATTTGTTAATTTGTTTATCCATTTGTTCTATGAGAAAAAATGCTTATACAAGAAAGCTTCCCTATTTTGAGTGACTGAATTTAGGAAACTAAATCTATATGTAAGCAACAAAAAATCAGATCTGTATAGATATTTGAACAAACTCATGAAACTGAAATTACATGTATGCATAAGTGATTGCAATGCTATATTTACTTGCAAATCTGGTTTAGTCTTGAAAAATCAAGGTGATATGGTAGTGGTAGTTGTTCTATGGTTAGTTTAGCAGTTATGCTATGCTTGCCTGTTTGGAATTGCAGTAATTTGTTGCTTTCTAGCGGGCAGGAAGTTTGATCTCATGAGCAGGCGTGCGGGTTGCATGTTTCAGCTAAGTTTGCATGCTGCTGCTTCTGCATTATCCTGCAGGAATGGTGGCTGCAGGTGGCTGCAGGATGGCATGTAACAAAGTAGTCTGGCACAGCTTCTCAGCAGGCCTGAGAAGGCAGAAGTGAAGCCAGCAGCTCAATGTCATGTGAAAAGTTACACCCAGTTCACTGGCAGCCCAGGCAGCAGTGTTGGGTGGTACCAATAGCTGAATACATTTTCAGTGGGTGAGGTTAGTTTGCAGTCTCTCCCCTCTTCTCCATTCCTGGCAATTAATAATAATTAGTCCTAATGAATAATATATACATATATAATGTAGGGATTAAAATTAATTAACAGTGATAGGTTGTTATTGTCAAGGCAGAAAAGGAAGACAGAACATTTTTTTAAATGCCCAACTTGGCACTAGAATCATCCGTTTCATTCACTCCTGCTATTCCTTTGAGGATGTTTCCTTTGTGGACATGTCCTTCATATACATTTCCTAAGCCCTTTTAGTTGTTAAACCAAGACCCAGTGAAATCAGTAGGATTATGCCACTCACTTTGTTGGGCATGATCCATCAACATTCAGGTTGTTTGGGTTTCATGGTAGTTTGTCATTTCTGAGGCGTGACAGTACCTTTCTCACTTGGAGTGGTGTGAATTAGTGAGTGCAATGCAAATGCAGGCAAGGAGGTGTTAATTCCTCTGGGCAGTCAGGTGCTAGTCAGGAGTTCATCTTTCAATAGGGAAGTAGCTAATTCTCACTGGTACACCAGTAAGTAATTCTTCAGTTCTTCAGTTGCTTAGTTTAATCTGCTGAACACAGCTAAAATGAGTGGTTAGATCACATCTGAGAAAGAAATTATGTCTCGGGAAGCAAAATTAGAAAACAGTGCAGGCAATGAGTTAGAAGATTGAGGCACCACATGTGAAACAATTAAATATTTATGAGAAAAGAAGTTTTGGAATTGTTAGGGAACCTCTGAGGGACTAAATTTCTGTTTTAAGATGCACGATGAAGATGAAAATAAAGGAAAATTAACAACACAGGAAAAGCTTTGCCTTCAGTTTGTAACTGTTGTTTTCTGTCATTACCATTTTGATACCAGGGGGCTGTTACAATTTCCTACTTGTTTTTAGCTTTGACATTTGGGTGAGATAGACCTTTCTAAGTATGATAAATTGTCCCTTCAGCCAATTTAAGCACATCAACAGATAAATATTTCAAAATGTGTGACTTGCACCATCACCAAGGAAGTGAGTCTAGGATTATGGACAGAGAGAGTAATCTCTCATATGTATTTATCTGAACTAGATCCAAGCAATTCTCCTTAGTTAACTGTGTCTCAGCAGTTTTGTCCTGAATAGATAATTATTATGCAGAATAGATTGCTGTTGCATAGCCATCCTTCATTCCCATTTTTTGGTTTGCATTGTTTATGGCATTTATTCAAAAGCAATCCTGTAATATCCTTGGCAAAGTGATCTCTCTCTTTCCCTGACTAATGGTCTCTTTCAGTAAGTTCTCTTTCCTTCACTGTGTATGACCAGAATGTGCCTGCAGTGTAAGGCTCTCAGAGAAGCTCAGAGTGGTTGGAAGGCACCTCTGGAAGTCATCTGGTCAGCATTCCCTCAAGCAGGGCCAGTTGCCTAGGACCATATCCAGACAGTTTTTGAGTCTCTCCAAGGATGGAGAATCCATCACCTCCCTGGGCAACCTGTGCAAGTGCTTGGTCACCCTCACAGTGAAAAAGTGTTTCCTGGTGTTTAGAGGGACCCTCCTGTGTTCCAATGCTTGCCCATTGCCTCTGGGTGTAAGGGATAAAAGGAAGCCATGGGCCAGTTACCAGCTCCCTGACACCCTCAAAAAACCCCAGTTTTGTCACAGAGCAGATGAGCTTTTGATGTAGGCTGTGATGCCCTGTAAGAAGTGGGTTTATTTTGCTGAAAAGTTAAGAGACCACATAGTACTAATCATCTTCTATACCTAGAAACCTTAGTGTGACCCAGAATAAGATTTGAAACAGAAAAACAGAAAAGTGTTAACACAGCTTCTTTTTCTTTCCTTGTTGACTGCAGGTAATGCAGGTAGTGAAAGAACAGATAATGAGAGCACTCACTACCAAGCCTAGCTCTCTGGATCAATTCAAGAGCAAACTTCAGAATCTCAGTTACACAGAAATACTGAAAATACGCCAGTCTGAAAGAATGAACCAGGAAGATTTTCAGTCTCGTCCAATTCTGTAAGTATTGTCTTCTCTCCCCACTTGTTTTTTCATGGAAGGATTAACAAGGGAGAATGACACTTGTAAGCTCTTCTGGGGAATCCCAGAGAGGAAAGCTGTCCAGGGAGCTGTGCTCAAAAACTGTAGTGAGGCATCTGCTTAAAGTACATTATGTTTTCTTCTGCTGGGAATCATAACTTTTTCCTTGAGTTCAGTGAGACCAGATTTGGCAAATCCCAGCAGGATTTCACATGGCTTATTTATATGGAACAGTGCTTTGACATTTCCTAGCTCTGCATGATTGTGAGCCTGATTTTGGTGCTGGTAGTGGCTTTCAAAAAAATATCCAACTAATAAAACACCACAACTTTGTCTTCTATTCAAGGCCTCTCTGAGCAAGATAAGGAGAAGCCCAGAAGAAAAGGAGCCAATACACACCGACTTCCCAAAAGAGTTGTCCTTGTTTATAACATTATAAATTTGTGTTAATGACAAGCAGTCACCTATTTGTAAACAGCAACATTCTGGCAGCTAGCCAGTTCTTTGCTTGTTGTTTACTGCAAAGTATGAAAGGCTAATATTGCCTCCATAGCTCCTTCCCATTTCTCAGAACACTCTTTGTTCTGTTACCTGAAAAATGAAGGCTGCGCTTGGCTCTGGACCAAGTCTTGGCTTGTGACTGAACTGATGGCACAGGACAGATGCAGACTCTGTGCTGTGCAAATGATGTACTGAGAATAGCAGGAATCTTTTGAGATCAGCCGAGAAATGGTGAGGACTACAAAAGCATCAGCTTCATGAAATCCTGACTGTTGCAAGTGGAATGGCTTGTGATACTGTAAACCTCCTTTTCTGAGGCAAAAGTATGGAAATGGTTTTGGACTAGAGCATTCCAGGATTCAGAAGCAGGATATAAAGTTTGATTTGTTTCTAAAGGATACAGATATCTAAGTACAAGCTCTGGGGACACACTCCTCCAGGGGCAGCAGGGCAACAGTGGAAGCATAAGCTAAATAGAATTACAAATGAAATTTTAACCATACAAGTGTGGATCAAAGGGGTCCTACTTCTTTTATGTTTCCAGTGTTTTAGAAAATATGACCTAATGCCCAATTAGAACTGATGTCACTCATAGGAATGCATCAATTAAAAATATACAAATGCTTCAGTTAGTTTTGCATCATTACACTGCTCAGAAAGCCTCTGTGAATCCCCTGCAACATTTAGAGGTTCAAAGCTGCTCAGAACTGCGAAGTTTGTCACCAAAGCTTCTCATCTTCCCTTCTTTCCCTGTGAGTCAACAGTGTAAGTGTGATACAGGTTGATTATTTATATTCTCTTGCACCATCACCTAGTATTGAAATACTTACCAAGCTATTCATTTCCAGTGTCCCTCTGGCTAGTTGTTGGCACAGTGCAGAATCTCCTTCCCCATCACAGAACAAGTGAAACAGACAACACAAATAGTTAAAGCAACTGAAGTGTTACCAGAGAATCATTTCAAATTCAGGACAAAGGCTAAGCCTAACGGCTATAAAGGCTAAGTAAATCAATAAGGTATTTAAGCAATCACAACTGCATTTGCAGAGATTTAACTCCATGCATTTGCATTTTGATTACATCCATGATCACTTGTTCTTGACTGTGAAAAGAAACAGTCCTTTCATTTTGCACTTTGATTTGATTCCCTGTACTGAACTCTTTCAAATTGCATAGATGGCACAGTTGATAGAGTACAGAATCATGGCCCCATTGTAGGGAAAGAGACTGTGAGTGAAAAGAGCAATGTGGCTGTGCTGTATATTTTAAAGCCCTGCAGATATGCTAAAAGAGAATGTGCACAATGGTAACTGTAACATCAGCAGACCTTGTTTAATTCTGCTTAAGAATATGGCAATCAGGAGATGGTTTTTCCTGCCTTGAACATGATAGAAGTCTTTCTTTTGCTATTCATTGTATGAAGCACTGTAGTTTTAAGCATTCAAGCTGCTGGATAAGAGAAGCTTCAGTGAAGATGTATTTGAATGTAAACTGGAAAGTGTTGCCTTAGATGCTCATAACTACAACAACCTTGTTTTGCAAGGATTAGTTGTTTCTTTTATTTGAGCATCAATGTATCACATGAAGTAAAGCTTTGTCAGTATCTACTCTTGATTAGGAAAAATAAAAAGTTCTTCAGAATAGATTCAGGGATTTGGGATCATTATTGATCATCCAAACTGCAATTTCATAATGAAATGATAAAGTATTCCAGTTTCATTTTGGATGGCTGTAGAAAGAGTTGTCTAGGATTCCCGTAGGCCTATAGAGGACCAAGAATCTCCTTGACAAATTAAATGGCAACAGAGATGGATTAATGTTAGATAAAAATTTGGCATCCAGTTAGGGACTTGGTGGTTAAGGAGAGTTAATGGCAGCCAGGGAGCTATTACTAAGAAACATCTGTGTGAAAATCAGCACCATACAGGGAAAGAGAGGAAGATGTCTGGATGCTTTTCTGCTTTTTATCTTACATATTTCTCTGCAATGTTAGAAAGAGTCACTACTGCCTGCTCTGAATGTGAGATCAGGAGAGGGAGCACAGCCAGATGCCAGAAAGATAAGAGGACAAAACACATGAAGCCAGTTCTGGGATTACTCTCCCATTGTGTTGTAATAATTTAAATGTCTATAATATGCCCAATCCTGGAAAGAAAACCACTGTTGAGTGAATCTTAACTGTAGGCTGAAAAGGTAAAAGCTGGAGACATTTTTAACTCATGCCAAAGAAGAATTTGTGTAAAATAAATTCTAAGGATTTTCAGATATTTTAAAAACAAGTAACTGGTGTTAGTATTGCCTCCAGAGTTAAGACCAGAGAAATCACAAAATGAATAATCATATATATTAATGTGTGTTTCCCCCAACCCTTCTGTCTTAGCAGCATACAAACTTTCTACATTCTTATGGGACAGAAACACAGTAGGAAACTAATGGCAGTTTTGCAAGTCACTGTCTCCTTACACTTAGTTTGTTCTCTGTCTTCACAAAGCACAAACTGTTAAGCAAATGTCATCTCAGGGACAATAAATAAACATTCACAAAATATATTTGCATTTATGATCTTCCTTTAGCTCATTGTTCCTGATGGATTTTAAAATTAGCAGGAGGATGTATTTCTTGCACAAAGATTTTTTTTCTAACCTTCTGTCTTTAGACACTGATTGTGAGGAACAGAACTCCATTGCCTTCAAATGGTTTTGAGAAGGAAATTCAGAGTTTCAAAAGAGCATCTTTCATTTGTGTGCGGTGGTTTGATTGTCCTGACCCATTTCTGTCACCTTAAAGTGGTGCTACAGAAACCTTGACAGTGAGGAGCACTGAGTGGCAGGATCACCTTGCAGAAATGTATCTGTAGTAATGATGTCAGAAAAATGGCTGAGAACCATACAAGTCAGAGTAGCCATGAGTTGGCATGGGTTGCTAAGGACAAAAAGTGCAGTAAGTGACCATGGCAAGGGCCTGATGGTGTTACAGGCTTTTCACTAAGCCCAGAGTTACCCACAGAGTGTTTCTCCATGGAACAAGCAGAACAGTGAGTTGTCTCCACAACCTCTGTGTGACCAAGTTCAAGGACAATCAAACAGGAGTGAGTAGCACACTGAGCTTGTCCTGGTTTAGGGCAAATATTTAGGAGGAAACCTCTGGGGGGTCTCCTCTAGGAAGAGCCGATTCCAATCGCCCCTCCCCCTACAGGTCCGGGAAGAATTTCCTTAGAGAAAAGTGGAAAAAACTATTTATTTAACAAATAGAATATTCACAAGTATAGGAAAAATTTGGATAATATGAAAACAATGAAACCTCTCCTTCCTCTGAAGAGATGGTAGATTCAGAGTCCGTCTGAGTCCGGTTCAGTTCTCCAGTGGGGGGGGCCGATTGCTGGGCCCAGCTGTAGAAGTAGGTGAGGGGGGGGGGCCCCCCGGGGGTTCCCTGGTGTCCTGGGCCCACGCGATGCCAGCCAGTCCCAGGAAGAGGAAAAAAAGAAAAAATACCCAGCAAAAGAAACAAAGTCTCTCCCTGCAAAAAGCCGGGAAAAATCCGAGGAAAAACCCTCCGCTGTGAGCTCTTCCAGCACCCACACCAGAGAGAGTGAAAAAAAAAAAAAGAAAAAACAAAGACATAACGCTGTCAGCTGGAATGTAGCCTTGCTTTGTAGGAGTGTTTTTGTTTTTTTTTTATCTCCACCTTCACTCTTTCTGGGACAACTTAAAGCTGCAGAACTTAAGGTCCAGCATAAGCAAGAGGACGATTGGGGATACAAACAGGTCATATAGCCAACCCAGGACAGAGCTTCACAACTGTGAGAGCAAGCACATGTTTGTGTGCAGAGGGCCTCCAGAACACAACCAAAGAGGCAAGAGGACCTTATTTCTTACCTCCCCTTCTCCCATGCAAAGTCTGCCTTAGGCAGTGAAGGACATTAGAGAGGATTACCTGTTTTGTTTAGGATTGGTTAAAAAATCCTTCTCTTCCTCTGGTTTGTAAAGGGCAGGTGAGGCATTGGAGGCCAGAAGATAGAATGTTATGAGCAAACAGTCAGGTGTTGATGTGCTCGTTGACCCATTCATTTTTGGGTTATTTTGGTAGTGTCTTACACATACAATATTATGATATCTTTAACACCTACTTAATGATAACTATCCAATTTCTGAATTAAACTACCCAAATATCAAACTGATGTTTATACCACTCTTGAATGTTTGAAATTATTCCAGCTGGAAATTTAGTCAGCAGTCTGGACTGCTGAGTAATCCACACTTGTGTTTTAACACTGTTGTTCTCAGCCCTGCTCTCAGGTTTTACCTGAGGAAAAGGGAAGCACATCAGCTCAGTAAAGGCAAGACATTTATTCAAGCACAAAATTCTTTTAATCACAGTATTTAACCATTCAACATATTTGTATCTTAGCTTCCAGTGAGAAAACAACAGTGCTTGAAAATTCAAGTCCTAAAGGACTAATAACACATTTCCAAAAGATGTCCTGTTTCTATAGTTACAATGCTTCCTTGATTTTTGACCAGCTAGATTTTCACAGCTTGTAAATATGCAGTGGGTTATGCATCCAGTCATTTCATTGACACCTAGGGGAAAATGGACATTTTATTTTAAAGGCCTGATCTTTCTCGCAGAGGATTTGTGGTGTTTTCACAGGGGCCTGGAAGATCAAAGGCTTAGGATCCAAATGAGTGTGGAAATCAGCTTCATAAGTTTTCAAGAAGAGAAAATTTTTTGTTGTCTCTATGGGATACCACAGCTTAGCTTCCTTTTGATGATGACTGCTGGAACATACTGCCAGACAGAATGATTTTTGGTATTACCCAATTTGCACAGCAGTGCAAAATTATGGTTCTGACAAACTTCATATTTTATAAATCCTCTACACATTCAGTTATTTTTTTTAATCTTACTAGGCTTGCTGTCGAGTTGATGCTTAAACCTGTCTTTTATGTATTCTTAATGAATCTAAGTGAGGATATAACTGATAAATTCAGACATCTGTGAATATATGTGATGGTGTATGAAATTAAACTTAAAATATTTTGTGCGTATGTTTTCTGCCTAGTTCTTGACATGTTGAACTCTTATCAAAGTAAGATGGAGCAAATGGATTTTCTGAAGGATATATAAGATTGTTTTTAGATATATTGTGGGTCACTGGCCTACTGGGCAAAGATAAAGTTGGGTCCCTGAGTGATCCCTAGTCGTGAGTTAGTTTTCCACAGAGTCTGATAATTATAAAGTAATCAAATAATGTGAAATTAAGAGCAAGAATATAGTACTGATCGTTATTTTAGCTCATTGACATTGCTCCCTGTTTTTTATTGTTTTTTAAAATAGCCTTCTTGTATTGTCCTAAATAATAATGCTAGTGAAGTATTCCAGAGTAGGATCGTGTAACAAAAGGTGACAGACCCTGAAATAAGCTTCATAGGGCTCCTATGATAAAAGAGCATTATTTGCTGCAGAAAAATCTGGTTGATGCATTATAGCAAGTGTTATTTTTAGAATGAGTAAAGTAATATAAAAACAAGTAACTTGTATGCCTGAGTCATACACTGATGTTGTAGCAGGGAGATGTCTACAACAAAGATATCCTGACTCCCATTCTTTGTTAAAAGAAAAAGGTTTTATTTTTTTCTGGGACAGACTAGATTCTGACCTGGGTTTGTCTGTGACTGATGTCCTCTTCAAAGTCCTTGCAGAAACATCTTGTGAGACACTGCTTCAGAGGAAGAAGGATGATCTTTGATTGAATTTGACAAGTGCCTACTTTTTCTCTTCCCAAGGGAGCTAAAGGAGAAGATTCAGCCGGAGATCTTGGAACTGATCAAGCAGCAACGTCTCAATCGACTTGTGGAGGGCACCTGCTTTAGGAAACTCAACAGTCGTCGTCGACAAGGTACTCCCTAGTCTGGCTTTATACCCAGACTAGGTACTCCCTAGTCTGGCTTTATATTGTTACTGTGGTCTAAAAGTTGAGCCGAGGAATACTGTTTTCATGGGCAGGATCCTTGGTTGTAGTGCTTGACTGCTTTTACCAGGAGGCATCCAAAAGCATCTCCAAGTTACAGATTTTCAGGATTTCCTGTTACCCTGAAACTGGTATCAGCCTTGTGATACAGATGATCTGGAACAAGTTCAGCCCTTGACAAAATCTCAAGCAGCAGTCTCACATTCTGAAATTAGTATTTTGATTTCTGCTTGAATGTCTAGACTTTTTGTTCATCCCAAAACAGAATCTTTGCAGGAATAGCACACAAAATTTGAATTTGAATCTCCCAGTCTTTGATTACCATTATGTACCCAACAAGTTCATTCTGCACCCTTCCCTCTAGTACTGCCTGTCCTTTGGTTTAGTCTTACATTGCCTTATACAATAATTATATTGTGGTGTTTAAACATACTTTCTGAAAGCACTTATATCAGTAATTTGTGTACCTTCATATGAATACTTGGTTAATATGACATTATTTTCCCAATTCTATGAGTCATTGCTCGTTCTATACAGTAAGACTCCCTATGGTTCTTTTCCCCTTGGAGAGGCACAATTCTTTCTCCAGATAACATAATGGAAACACAGTGTAAATTCAGCAGATTAATTAGAAGTAGTTTCTAAAAAAATCCCTTTTAAACCCCTCATTTTGTGAGGATTCAGATTACTGTTTGTTTTCCTCTGTAAATACAGAACAAATTAGAAAGCTACAAAAGCTAAGAGTAAGAACGGACAAAGATCAATATTTGAGACTTTAACATTAATTGGAGAAAAGTGTGTTCTGCACAGCGAAAAGTATCCCTGCAAATGCCTTCTTCCTTAGAAATGAGGCAATTTTCCTTAATGTAGGGAGATTATTTATAACCTCTCTGTTGTGCATACAAACACCTATGAAGCCCACTGCACAGAAAGATGATCAGTATTCCACTGTGAATTTCTGTATAGACTGGATGATACAGAGGGGCATATACATGTTTTTCTTTCACCAGCATACTCATGGAGTGAAAGTAGGTAAACTAATGTGTAGTTTGTCTGGCTACATGTGCTGAGGGTTGTTTATTTTATTTCTCTCAAAGCCTTAATCCAAATGTCTCAAATTCTAGGGAAGGAGCAGGATTTGTAGCAAATATTCTTCTTTTGGCTGATCTCCAAGAAGAAGATAGACTGTTTATTTTATCTTAAATTGTTGTTAGTTCATGATTTATAGGATCAAGAGCCTTAGGGAGTATAAATTCATTCAACTTATAAAGTACAGTTGAAGCTAAAAAATAAATATTTTTTTTAAAAATCTATGTAATCTTCTCATCCTTAGTTGAGAGGGTTGCTTCCTATCATGACTTGGAGTGAATTCTGTAGGCCCCCAGATTAATTTTTTTGATGTCATATTTATACAGGGCTGGAAATAATTCATGATTCTTTGGAAACAAATAAAACATGCGACCATGCCTCAAAGAACATTATCTTCACTAAAATAGATTGGTTTTTACAGATGGAAGCCCATTTAGGAGGTCATGTTTCCTTAAGAATTGCGTATGCTTTATGATAAGACTTCCTGTATTCCCTGAAACAGAAGGGTAAATTATCATATGAGAGAGAGGCAGTGGACACAACCATTTTAGAGGATGATGATGCATGAGGCTACCAGGACTAAACTCAGTCCAGCCAGCCCTGTCCTAGGGGCATCAGACACAGGATCACCTGTGAGGCAATGGAAGGGCTTGTCCCACTCTGCTCTGCACTGGGGTAGCCTCACCTTGAGTATTGTGCGCAGTTTGGGGCACCACAATATAAAAAAGCTACTAAGCTATTGGAGAGCATCCAAAGGAGGGCAATGAAGATGGTGAAGGACCTTGAGAGGAAGCCATATGGGGGGAGGCTGAGGTGACTTGATCTGTTCAGCCTGGAGAAGAGGAGGCTGAGGGGAAACCTCACTGCAGTCTGCAGCTTCCTCATGAGGGGACATGGAGGGGCAGGCACTGGTCTCTGCTCTGTGGTGCCCAGTCTCAGGACCTGAGGGAATGGCCTGAAGTTGTGTCAAGTTTAGTCTGGATATTAGAAAAAGGTTTTTAAACCCAGAGAGTGGTTGGGCACTGGGAGTAGCTCCCCAGTGAAGTGGTCACAGCACCAAGTCTGACAGAGCTCAAGAAGCATGTACATGGTTGTGACATTTGGGGATGGTCTTGTGCAGGGCCAGGAGCTGGACTTCATGATTCTTGTGGATCTGTTCCAACAACTCAGCGTTTTTGGTGATTCTGTGACCTAACACCATGCAATTTAATGAAGTGTGCTTGGCATGTAAGCCATTCAGTTGGGATCCTTTTTTAGGTATGTACAGTGGCTGGTACAGTCCAAATAGCAAATACTGGGAGCTGACAGAGTGGAAGAAGCTCTCTTGAAATCAGCATTTATCCTTCAGGGTCTCCTGTACCCGAGAGCAGCATAAACTGTAAAACCAGGGCTGTCATGATGTCACAAATTAGAAGACGAAGTAATATGAATGGAGAACCCAAGGTTTAGATAGTGATACTAAACATTAGTCAGTCCTTCAGATAATTTCTCTGAATGTCCTTTTAAAAATAGTAGAAGCCCCAAATTCTGTCTTTTGTTAACTTTGTCCCACATCTCCATCTCTTCTCTCACAATCCACCTCCCTGTACAAGTGCCCTGTGCTACCTCAGGGGGTTCAGGAGCCCTGTCATCTGCCTGGTGCTCCAAATGAATCCACTTGCCCTGGAGCATTACCATGGCTCTAAAAAGGCCTTTGTCCATCTAGGCTGACATGGAACTGAAACAGAAATGAGTACTGCTCTGAGGCATCACAATTTGCCTGTTATGTGGTAACCTACATGTAAGAGTAGTATGGTCAGGTAGGTGTTACACTAAAGTATGTATATGGTTTTTTTTACATTTCCTATGATTCTTCTGACCCCTTAAAACAATCCTGGAGCAAATGTCACAAATCTGCAGATTGTACAAGAAAAACCTGAACGTGCCCTACACAGAAGCTGAAAGCATTAAATTGCCCGTTTAAATATAATTAACAGGCATTAGCCCATGATAAAGACTCCAGAGCAAACTTCTGTTAAGATTATTGTTTGAACATGTGGTAGGACACACATGGTTAGTCACAGTAAGTTGAAAAAATTGACTTACAAAAAAAGTCAATTTACAAAAAATGAGAAGGGAGTTTACAGCCTCTTCTGGCCTTTTGAGAAGAGATTAAACACTTTCATATACCCTTAGCATTGGAAAGCCTCCAATCCAACAGGTGATTCACTGGGGGGATGCAGAAGATTAAGCTCTAAGGTATCTATATTCAGATCTCTGCTTTTTGTGTTTCAGCACAGGATTATCATAGCAGGATCTCTCTGTAGCTGAAATTCAGAAATATCATTGTTGTCCCAGCAGGATCCTTAGCACTTCCAAAAAATACATGGCCTTTCCCTTGCAAGGTTTTCATTGGAGAGCTGCAGCACTGACTCCTGGGTTTTTATTAAGTATCTTAATCAGCTGGAAATGAAACAGCAAAATCTAGCCTATCCTTCTGATCATTGTTCAACAGCAGATCATCATGCTCTGCAAATCCCCACTTTGTTCCTGGACCATGAACATCTGGTGACAGATAAACCTCTTCAGCTTTCTCCTTCCTTAGATAATTCCTAAAAGAAAAGGGAGAAGACTAAAGTGGAAACCTGCCAAGCACTCTACAGCCCCAGTTATTATTATTTCCAGTAGAGCTAAGTAGCAGATAAAGGCATTTTATTGAGGATAATAGATACTTTTACTGCTGTCATCCAGTACATTTGTAGTATATGTTGCTGGGTGTGCTCGTGGAAATAAATTCCCCTTTTAGTTTTAAAAAGATTGTAGAGAATTTGCATGTTATTGAAGTGGTTTTGCAGCCAAAGATGATGTTTCTCGAACAGCAATATTTGGAAGGAAGGGAAACCCTGCTGATACACAACATTAAATTAGAAACACAAGGCATCATGCAAGCAACCTGGAAAGAGAAGGCTTAACTTGAAACAAAAAAAATCAAGTGAAGACAGATTTTCCGTCTCTTGATAGGATAAGTAACTCACAGTTCTGAACAACAATATACTTTGACTTTTTTCTGCCATGATCTTTTCTACTGCTACTTCATCCTACTCCCCATAGTCCCACAAAAAAAACTAATATTCTGTGAGTGCATGACTCGCTGAGAGGAGCCAGTTAACCAAATATGCCTCCAACAATGCCACAGGTCAATTATTTGCCAGTCATTTGGAGAGCTTCCTGGCTTGATCTAGGCACTTAAGACCAGTTGGAGTGAAAATGTCAATGTAATTTTATTAGAGACAGTAAAAAGAAAGAAAAAGAAAGAAATAAGTATGCCCACATGCATATATAGATCTAAAATCTACACAAATACATGTTTTCACAGATATATTTAAAAGCGTGTTCCTGTTGCTAAACATCCTGTGAGGATGTTTTTCTTTGAACAAAAAACTTCTATAGTTTATAGTAACCTCAAACATACCTTGGGAAAAATATATATATTCTCAGACTTCTGTCCATGCATATCTGAGCTATTTTCTCCCCAGATTCTAACAATAAAGCATTTCTGTATTAACCACAGCAGTCTTTTACCTAGAATAGTATTGTTAAAGGCCTATGGGTCACTGGCCATTAATGCACTTGGAAACACACTGTGTGAATGGCCAGGCATTCTGTAGTCCATCAGCAAAATGTTCTGTGCTCTGCTATTTGCTCACACTTTTGAATATTACTTTTGTAGCCAAATTGTAGCTGATTTTGCTCTTTGGGATTTTTTTTAACCTCATCTATAATCTTCAACAATGTATTGTGATATATTTAACCCCCGGCTGCTCTAGCAATTATCTGGAAAACCAGAACAATTTGCTTGAAAACTTTTAGGTTAAAAATCAGAATGACTACTTCTGTTTCCCAAAGAAGAATTTCTAGCACTCTAATGTGACTCACTGCATCAGTGATCAGTGAGCTGAAAGACATAAGGAGTTGTCAGAAAGTGCAAATAATGTAGTGTCTGAAAATTGAGATGAAATATCAAATCCACATCATCTCTAAAGACTGTAGTTAGTGATTGCCCTCCATTCAGCTTCTTGCCCTGAGCAGGAGGTAGGTGTAGTAACACTAGGTACAAAACAGGCCACAGAAGAGACATAGTCTTTGGGGGAAATTCTTAAGCCTAGGCCTAAAACCAAAACAGACCCCATTCCCTTACCAACAGAGCTGAGCTACAGATGTGGAGTGTGAGGACTAATGAGGAAGGCCTGTCCCATCTTTAAAGACTCTTGTGGCACTTCAACTCTATGGTCTGGGGTTTAAGAGTTCTGGAGGGTTTCAATAGTAGTTTTCTTTTGTTAATAAACACCACTTTTGAGTCATAGAAAAGAGCTTTTTCTTCTGTTCATTTATTTTGTATTTATCAGTTTAGAGCTCAAAGTAAATGCTGGCCACTTCCCATGTGCTTTCCCGTAATTAAGACTTCTTTACCCTTTTTCTCAGTGGAAGAGATTTCATGTAATTTTTTGTTTTGACTGCAGCATTATTCTATACACTACTTTTCCAATAGAATTGTATTCAGCACCTCCACTATGGTAAAATAGCTGCATCCAGCTTCAAACTGTTCCCCTCCAAGGCACTGAAACCTCATGTGAGAAGGATATTTTCTGATACGCTGTTTGTAGCATCACCTACAGCTGAAGTGAAAACTGGGATGGGTAAGGCTGAGGTGGCTGTAGAAACAAGGGTTCCTTGTCCTCATTAACCTGCTGTCACCCTCCTCAGCCTGGCTGGTGCAGCCATTTAGTGGTTGTGGTTTAGGAAACCTCGTTAGTTCCATTTGTGGCTTTCATTTAAGGGCTTTCCCCTTGACAGCAAGGCTATGGCAGAGCAGAGTTATTAGTGAGCCCACAGGAGAGTTGTGCTGGACATGCTTCAAGCTACAGTCTATGGCTTTTGGTTTTTAATTAACCTTGGGTTATGGGGAATTGCTGAAAAGGCTCCTCAAACATCCCGAGCTTGGGTTTCTTCCCATTAAATCATCCTTTCAAAAACCAAAATATTTTCATGGAGGGGTGTTCCCCTCTTTTATTATTGAAGTGCAGCATTGAAAGAGAACCAAGGTTACCAAAATACTAACCCCTAGGAGATAAAAGAGCCAAACCCTTGCTAACACCAACTCCACGTGTGATAAATTGAAAGGAATTCATGGTAATTTTTTTGTTGTTTCAGTTAAAACATCTTTTTGCTCAGATCACTGAGTAGGTAGTGAAATCATGTTAGTTTTTATTAAGAAAAAAATTACTGTTTTAATTTTAGAGTAGGAAGGTTGTATGGCTTTGCACAGCCCAATAAACAATGAGGTTGCAGTTAAAACTGGGTCTGAAAGCCTCTTGCTGCAGTTACTGGAGGCTTTTCTTTAGGCATTATGGTCAACCATCAGAATCAATGGGGTATATTCTGTAAGCATCAGGCTTTGCTGTTGTTCTGGTAGAGTTCCCTGTAAAAGGTATAAATCTAGAAAATTTTCACACACGTCCTTCTGGGATAACAAACTGTCTAACAAGTTGCTTGTGTGTGTGCTCTTTAGATGAGAGTCTACTGAATGAGGGCTCCTACTTTCTCTAGTTTCAATTCCCTGCAAAAGCTTTGCAAGTGGGGTCTTCTTCTTGATCCCATACTGTGCCACTCTATATGTTCTGCTTACGGTCTAGAGATGCTTTTATTTCAGCAGCTCTTTTTGTATGCATCACAGGATCATAATCACAGGCTCTCTACCATAAATATTTTAGTGCTGTGCATGTCTGTGAAGTTGCTAACCAGTGGCTCCCATGGCCACTTTGAGCCTTTGTCAGAGGTTTGTAAGGTTTTATGAAACCCTTCTGTAGAAGAAGCTGCATGGTCAGAAAGTAGTTTGAAGTGTGTAGGTTTTTTTCCCCAAACCTTTTTACCCACTGTGACAAAGATATTTAAAAGAGCATGTGAAAGTCCATTTTTACCATTCAATTGCCTGTGCTTTACTGTATTGCATTTTAAATGACTGGCCAGGCACCTGGAGTGTCCTTCAGGAAGCAGCTGGGTCCATGAAGCCAGTGTTTTACTAACAGAGCCAAGAAGCCCTTCCTCTGCTAACACCCCAAATGAGCTCACATATGCTGGTTCTACTGCTCCTCCAATGTTTTATCCAAACTGAGGCTCCCAGCGACTGCAGCGCCTCAGGGCTGTGTCAGTGCTAACGTTTCCCCTAAATTGTCCCTCAGGCTGCTGCTTGGCACAGCATCAGCACTGCCAGAACGAGAGAAGCACAGAGCCAGAGAAGCCCTCTGCCCCCCCTCCACTGGCATTTTAACATCCAGCCTTGCTCTGAGCTTTTGGAGATTTAGTTTGGATGTAACAAGACTGAATTTTTGACAGCTTAACATTATGCCATCTACTTATTAAATAGAATGTGCTCTGACAAGGAAGGGTAACCTCTTTCCTGCCATTTCAGAAAGGGAATTGGCAAGCACCATACTTGCACTCTAGGCAGTGTGGTGGCCTGGCTCTGCAGAGGTAATGTTCTTCACAGGGGC
This sequence comes from Petroica traversi, assembly GCA_025920805.1. Classification (NCBI taxonomy): domain Eukaryota; kingdom Metazoa; phylum Chordata; class Aves; order Passeriformes; family Petroicidae; genus Petroica; species Petroica traversi. The sequence goes on along the minus strand of JAHLSL010000117.1, from coordinate 1,394,566 downwards.
AGATTTTAACAAATGTTTTTAAGGGGAATTATATCCCATGAAGCATGAGTTGTTAGGAGATGTAAATGTACATCTCTTAGGAAGGACTAAAATGCAAACTGGGGTGTGAACTGCATGGTCACACATATATTTATGATCATGCAAAGCACTGAGTTATCTGCAGGACAAGAGACTTAGTATCTTCTTTTTAAGTCCTTGCATGTTTATTAGGTCCAGTCTCTCCATAAATATGAGGGTGTTCTCCTATGTCTATAAAAAAAAGGCATGAGTCATAATTTTCATAAAGTATGGGATATTTCAAATTTATCAGTTTTTGGGTGTCCCACACAAGACAGCTGGTAGGGCTTGATTTTCACATAGTGGGTGCTAAAAATGAATCTTTTATGGGTAAATTAAAGTTATCCACTTAAAGTAGTTACTTTGCCAGTCTTCTGTCCATGAGGGTACATAATATCTGGTAAAACTCAGTCAATTTTTCTCACTAGTATATTTTTTGTTGTT
>JAHLSL010000117.1:1333378-1394055 GCA_025920805.1 Petroica traversi | reverse complement strand
CTGGTAAAACTCAGTCAATTTTTCTCACTAGTATATTTTTTGTTGTTGGTGAGCCAGTGACTGGGTCAATAACAAAAGTCCTGTAGGTTAATGCCAGCTTCATTTAATCAAGTAAAATTACCGAGCAAATTCCCTATCCTTCTGATATATATCCCACACATTTCTTCTTCTGAAAGAAAAGACAGCCTTTCCCTGTAGCACCTGATTTGAGTAAGCTTGCTCCTCTGCTGTTGGTAGGGCTGATGAGGACATGTCACTGACCTTGTTTCATGTATTTATTTCAACAGACAAGTTTTGGTATTGTCGACTTTCACCTAATCACAAGGTCTTACACTACGGAGACTTGGAAGAAAGTCCACAGGGAGAAGTCCCTCATGATTCCTTGCAAGATAAATGTAAGTCATGCACAAAGATTGTGACACTTCTTTTATGCTGGGTCCTCTTTATAATTTGTAGTAGGTTTCTCTTAACGAGGGGCATTATCAACAACTCTCTTTATGAAGATAAAGAGCAGGGGACATTTCCTCCTGCATTCAAACATTGCTCTCCTGGGTTTGGCAGGTGTGTGTGGGGACTGTATTAAGCTTTTCAATGAGTTTATAATTTCATTCAGCTTGGAAACGCCTTTTCTTTCCTAGGGAGGAACAGGGTTTATTTTCATTGCTCATTTAACTGTGGATGTCAAATAAAAATACTTGGGCATAATCAGAAGCTCTGCCTGTCCATGGATACAGGCAGTCTGGTGACTGGAGGAGGAATAAGTGGCAGAGGTCTTTTTTGGTATTGTGAGAAGCGGATTTAAAGGTGACAGGTCACTGTGAACAGTATTGAGAGGGCCTCACCGTTTCTGTGTACCTAACTGGGAGAGGACATGTCTCTGTGGCAGCTCCTACTAGGGGATTTATTGGGATTTTTCTTCTGGTTAAAAGTAATTTTGGAGCTCTTCAGAACCATCATACTCTAGTGATTTCTCCTTTGTCCTTCAACATGAGTTGTAGGGGTTTAACCTGCAATACAGGGAGGTTTTTTATGATAGTGGAAATAATGAGTTCAGTTCTGTGGCTTCAAGAAATCCAGCATTGAATAAGGAATAATTTCTTTTTGTTCTTTTCTGAAAATCCTTGGCATTATCAAATTAGACACGCTTATACAGGTGTTTCAGCTGGTAGTTCCACTTCTTTCATGGAATAGACTAATTTTTCAGAAGTTTGAAATTTTTCCAGCCTGAAAATTGGGGCATGATATGAAATTTCCTCCCCTAACCTGCCTCCAGGCAGCACCTTTTCAAATGTCTAAGTGCTCCCAGATGCAGTCTGAGAGGGAGAAGAAAAGCCTGTGTGATGCTGGAGCCCTGACAGTTGCAGTCACGTTCTCTTGTTTTTCTTGCCTTACAGATTGCCTCAAGGATGTTCCACTGCAGTCTTTGCAGAATGTAGGACAGGGCCTCATATTGCTGCATTGGCACAGAAAGAGGCTGTTTTGTGGACAAGGCTTAGATAGAGAAATAGCCCTACAATGTTATAGTGTCAGGGTGACAGAAGAATGAAAGTTACACTTGAGCTGCAGGCACAGTTACAAGACCAGCAGTTCCCAGATTTGTTTGCTTGGAGCACACGTCCCCACACAAACCCTGACCCTGACTGAGAGCTTCATTTGGCACTTGCATTTTCCATAGGCTCTTGAGCCTGCTCAGGCATGTCAGGATCCCATGGGGGCAGAAGGCTCCAACTTTAGAACCTTTGGGCCAGACCCACACGTTTCCATCAGCACGGCTGCTGGCAGAGCAGGTACCGATGCAGCTTCAGAAAGAGGTGGTTATTTCATCACTATGTCAAGTATCATCACTTGTATCAATGATACAAGATTTACCACAGTGCTGCCCACATTAGATGGAGTTTCATTAAACAAAGTTGAGAATATTGCAAGTCACAGGATCATAAAGTGGCACTACTATTTGAAATATATCAGACCAAACTGGCTTGGGCATTTTACAGAATATTTTTCATAAATATTCTGGTTTTCTCTGAACAGACTTACTGATTTTTGAATTCACAAAGCATGAATATGATGATCAACCTGTCAGCATTTGGAGCCAGACCCGTAGATAAAAGAGCATAGGTGGGCAAGAAAACCAGGTCCAAGGGAAGCAGCATCAAACATTTTGTGTACTCCTTGCCAAGCTTGAATAATTAGTCTCTATCCCCAAAAATAAAAGTGTGGGTTTTTAACCTTTTCACTTCTGTGAATGTCACCCCTCTCTTCAGGCTGGCAGAGTTAACAAGCCAAGCAGACTCCAGCTGGAACAGAAAATAGCTGCCCTCTTTCTCAAGGCTTTACGCATTTTGAGCTCATCACATCTGTGCTCACGCCCTCCAGCATCTTGTAGTCAACTTCTGATACCTTCTGAAGTCTTTGGTTCTACTTTTCTAAAGCAAGTTCCAGATAAATAAAGATTAGGATGTCACATCAGTCTGTGATCTCCCATAGAAACTGCATTCCAGATCACACGGATCAAGTGTTTGAAACCTGGAGGAAAGCCTTCTTGATTGAGAGGTCTGACCTCAGAAAACCCTATCTTATGCAAAGAAATTGTTTTTCTTGGCCTCTTCAGCAAATGGCAGAAGCTCTTTTTTTTTTTTTTTAAGAAGACCTTTCTACCATAGTTGCAGTCAAATATCTCCTTGATTCCCCAGCTTATCCTAGCTCACTCTCTCCTCTCAAAAACAGTATATCTTCTTCACCAAAAAGTAGGGGACTATCAGAGACATAAAAAGTCAGCAGGCCTGCAGCATAAAATTCTGAGACTAAAGGCAGAAGTTGAGTAGTGAAGAGTCAAATTATTTCCTTTCTTTTCAGTTATCTATGCAAAGCAAATACTTCAAAAATGTCTATTACATCCCATGCCATTTGGCTGTACGGCTGAGGTAATCTGTCATAAAATATATAGTGCTGCTGTGCCCAGTAGAAGAGTAAATGCATTTCTCCTCTCCAGTATTTCCATTAGAGTTTGTAAAGAACTGGGCAGTAACAGGTTTTCATATTGCTATCCTGTTCTATATATAAGATACTTTACTGCAGCCCCAGGATAATGGATTATTTATAGATCATAGGAACTGTCACTCAGGGACAATATTGTATTGTAGAGCATATAGATTCTCCATCATGTAATTACCTTTGGAAAATTGACTTCCACTTGAAACTCAGGGCAATTTATCTTTATGCTTTAGTGACCTCACTCTGTGACTTTGAGTGGCAGCAGATTCTAGTACTTTTTTTCTTACCTCTCCTTTCCTCCCAGTCATTTCTGAGCACTGATTTGAAAGCAATTGGAATGGCTTGTTATAAGCCTTAGTATTCCTTATTCCTGCTAGTACCAGAAAGCAACTACACTGCTGATGTGAGTGAAATGGAAAACTATTTTAAAATATTCCTACAGGCTTTTAAAAGCCAGACAACAGCCCTGAGTGAGGGGTCTCACTTGCCCAGCATCCTCTCTCCTGCAGAGAGTTTACCTGGATGCCTAGGAAAGGGTAGCAACAGAGCAGGCATATTACATTAACAAGGAAGGAAACTATATGGTTTTGAGATACATGAGTACACATACTGTCCAGACACAGGTATGCATTTATATGAAACACTCTTACCCAGGGTAGTCTAAATAGGCGAAAAAAAAGCATTTTCAGACTTTTATCCAGATGCCTGAAATTTTGTCAAGACTTACTGGTTCCTGTGTTAGTTGTTTTCTTCCAGTTTTCTTTCTTACAAAAGGCTGAGGACAAAGGACATGGCAAAGGACATGGCAATTTTACCACATTAGTCTTGCCTCATTTTAGACTATAGTTTTTACATACCTTGGTGATAACTAATTTTCTTGGTTTTGATTTTCTCTTTTTAATGCAGTGCCAGTGGCAGATATAAAAGCTGTTGTGACTGGGAAGGATTGCCCACACATGAAGGAGAAAGGAGCTCTTAAACAAAACAAGGTATGGTTCTCAAAATGTTATGAACACATACTGTGCAGAATACAAAGCTTGTCAACTCGGCCTTGCCTGAAGTAACACAAGTATTTTTCCTTCCAGCCTGTCACATTTCCATGTATGTACACCTTTTGTTTCCACTTCAGACCTTTTGAGTTAAGTTATTGGGACAGCTTGCCCTTCTTTACTCATATTTCAAGGCAGATGCGCATTGTGAGCCCAGGGCACAACTGGAATAATCTTTAGTAGTGATGTTTTCTACCTCTAAAGCAAAACAGCAATGGCTGTCGGTACCTAATCCTATATTGTCTGAGGTAAATATCTAGTTAGTTCCAGCTGTGTTCTCTGATGAGCCCACATTCAGAGAACACATGCCAAAATTTCAACTGGTGTGCAGCTGATGATACCTGCAGGTCCAGTCTGGTAGAAAAACAACTGCCAACAAAAGCATGTAAGGTATATAGGCAGTTAAGGACATGTAAGAGGATATGCTCAGCAGTCCATTTGGGAAAAAGTGTGTAGGAGACAATATTCAGCTTAAATTAGATTTATACTACCTTTCAGCATTTCAGAGCAAGAACTGTAAGCTGACACTAGTAGTAAAATTGTGCAGTGCCAGAATCCTGCAGAGTTTTTGTTAGTAAGAATTGTCACCACATCAAGAAAAGATGGAGTTACTAGCAAAGTCTGGCATCATTAGTGGTGAAGGTCTTCACACCATATTCTATTAGGTATGTTCATAAATTTTCTATCAGGTTGTCTCTATGGCCTTACAAGAAGCAATGTGACTCTAATGGTGCTCAGTCTGACCTGAGAGGTCTGGGAGACAGACCACAGGTTTTGAATCAGAATTTCTAATTATCTGAAACGGAGATATTTTGGGTCAGAACCGAAGGAGATTTTGATGGACAAAATAGTGAAGAGTTCCTGCTTCAACAATTTAGGATAAAATCGGAAAAAGTATTTCTGATGGGAGCCATAAAAATTGAGAAGGCACTGTCAAAACTACATCACACAACTAGTTGCACCTTCACAGCTGCAACCTTTTTTTGCTTAACTATGCACAAATAGGCAGAGCATCTTGAGTATTTTTTGCATTTTTTTTGTACAGAGAAGTTGCTTGCCTTTTAACATTGGTGTTACATGGTAAGAAAGTCATGCCAAGTGAGGGAAAAAAAATCCCAGGAGTATTTTTCCTTGTTGATTTTCTGAATCGGGGCACAACAGAAACAGATGAGCACAATGGATTACGTACAACTCCTACCTCATGTTGCAGCTGAACCATCAACACATTTAGCTGGGACATTTATATGATGCATATAAAATATTTTTAGTGCTTCCTTGTCTTAGCACTCATATGTCCGCACAAAAGGGAAGATGGAAAGCAGTGGGTGGCAGTGATGGAAATGTGTCATCGTTATGGAGCAGTAATGTCTAGATAGTATTTAATGCTGTATAGGAATGCTGCAGATCAGTTTGTCCTCAGCTTTCAGCATTGCCCCATTTCCTTAGGTAAAACTGTTTTGGACTGGTATAAAATTTCTGGCTGAGAATGTGAAGATCAGGAATTCATAGGTAGCATGGCTGCATCCTTGGCTGGAGCATTCTATTTGTGACCCAGGCAATGGCAGTTTTGATGGTTTTACTGTTTCTGATGTGGTGCAGGGGTTTTGGTGGGTTTGGGTTTTTTTATTTCCTCAATTCCTTGTTTCTTCCCCCGAGAAGTAGAGAATTTTTGAAATTATCTGTCAACCCAATCAAACTGTCAGGCACAATATTGCAACTACTTAACTGGCATAGGAGTAACATGTTGTTTGCAGCATATCAAGTCATTTATGGGTTATGAAATTAAAATTTATAAAAAGAGAGACACAGAATACAATTCAGCTGAATTTGGTCTGTGAAACGTTTCACTTTTTGAAATTCCACAATCGGTGATTTATTTTTTAAGAGCCTTTTCATCCTGTGCTTTCTTTGTACATATATAACGTCCACCTCAATTTTATTCATTGGCAGAAAAGAAAATTGAATGGCAGAATGCCATGCTATGAGCATAGCTGGAATTGGCAAAATGTCCATAACAAAGGCTTCAGCGTCTCTTCATTTGCCAGCGCATGGCCATTGTTCTTCCAGCAGGACAATTTAGAAAGAAATAAGAGTTAAATTGGAATTTGCATGCATATGAAGCTGGAACGATGTGATAGGACCAGACCTGAATCCATTGTAGTTCATCTTGCTTGTGTTTTTAAGTTGGGTTTAATTTTTAAATCTTTATTTCTGACTCTCAAGTAGTAGCAATGAATTTCAAGGAAATGAAATATGTCAGATTTTGCAGCTTTCAAAAGAAAGCATGATAGAAGATTTAGAAAAAAACATTGCCAGGTATTTTGGAGTTTTCTCCTATCACGCTTGATCTGCTGATGTGGCAGGTTTCAGGCTTTGTGCCTTTTTAGTCAGCTGAAATGGTTCTGTTTACTTCCCTGATGAATGAAGCTTCTCTTCTATTTCATGTTTGTTGAACAAGTTCCCTGCTGCTGCCTGTCTAAATGGTTCTTTGGGGCAGATCTGACTCTGGTGAGAAAACTCAACGTGGCAAGGCCTCAGCCTTCAGTATAGATATGGGTGTTTTGAGGGTACTGAAGGCAGAGCAGGCAGGAAATAGTGAGATCATTCCAGCTACTTGGGATCACTTTGTCATGGGCATGCAAAATGCACGTCCATGAAAAATAGTTTGCTTCTGGCCTGTGTTGGAGATCAATGGAGACTGGGGAAGAGAGAAGCTCTGGGCAACTTTCCCTTCATACCACCTACACAGCTTCTCCCACAGACCTGAATCCAAGGAGTGTGAAGTACTGGCCTGCCAGTGTGGAGTCTCTTGTTCTCTGTTTACAGCACAGCTCAGAAGAGAGGCATTTGTGGGTCCAAATGCTGATACCTTTGGGAAGCATCTGGGCAGAGGTCTGACATGTGGAAGGAGCTAGGAGTGCCAAGGGAGTGAGTTCAGCAGCTTGAGCTGCAAGAGGAGGAAAGCAAAACAAAGAAGGAGGGAACTGGTTGGAGGGAATGTGAGATACAAAAGACCAGAGAGATAGAGAAAAAAGTGGAGAAGGCTTGAGTGAAAAATTACTGTGAGAAAGGTTGATGAGTAGAGCAGAGAAAGGAAGAGAAATCCACAGATGGCTGATAAAGACTGACCATCTTTATCATCTCCTTTGTCTTCTCCTTTAAGAATTGCCAGTTCCTCCTTGTCATCGATGGGACTGTAACAAAACCAGGTGGGGGTCCCTGACAAGTCAGCCAGCTCAACCACTGAGACCACGGTCAGTGTGGAGGGCCAGTTGGCAACTCCAGATCTTTTGGCTTCCATTTTCCTTGACAGTTTGCTGTGCATAAAGCAACAGAGATGCTGGCGCCTGGAAGCTGTAATTCCCAAGCCTTTAGAGTCCAGAGCAGCCAGCAAAGAAGCTGAGCTGTAGCCAGGGCTGCCAAAATAACACTTTTCCCCAGAAAGAGAAGCTTGGTGCCCTTAATGTAGTCCTTTCTCATTCTCTGCCTGACGGTAGATGACCAAACCCTTGACTTCCTGACACATTCTTCTTCCAAGCAGAGATTTTTTTTCCTCCTTTTTCTCTCTTTGAGGTGAAGAAGTAGTTATATTTGTTGGAGTTTCCCAAAGAAAAAATTACGGGGTCAGGCCTGTGGGATTGTTGACCTTCATGAAATTCAGGAATATCGTAGTACGAGCCCTTTTTTCAGAGCTGCATTTTATTTTCACAACCTCAGTGGCGTTACTTGGCATGTTCTGTCAGTGGTTTATAACAGTGTGTGAGGAGATAATGCCAGGTTTGTGTGGGCAGAGGTAGGTTGGTTTCTGTAATGAGGGACATCACTCTTAATAAGGTGTGGCTGAGAGACATGCCTACAACACAAAAAGGGCCACGTGAGCCCTGAGCCATTTGTTTGCTGACTGTACCAGTGCTGTTTGTACTTGCAGCCTCCATGGGGATTTACCACAGTGAGGATTTAACATAGCTTTGTCTCCTGTAGCCTGGCAATACATCCAGTTGAACCTAATAACTAAACTCAAGGAAAACAAGAACATTTCCCATGAGAAGCTTGATCTCTTATTATCCAAGATTATCCCTAAGGATTGCAAGTTTTATAGTTCAGACTCTGCTCTTTATCACTCAACTTCAAAATCAAAAAGCCCTTACAGAAATCCAAGTACCTACATCTGTCTCAGGCTGGGAGATCGGGTGTAGAAATCCAGAACATTTATGCTGCAGTCCCCGCAGTCAATTCTTCCATTTTAAAACTTAGCGTACCAAATTTAGGAAGCCATTCCCCTGTCACTGCTGGCAGTGCAGGGACTGTTGTCAGCTGAGAGTCAGCAAAAGCCGTCAGTATGACAGGGCAGAGGAAGGCAAGAGGCAAAAAGAACAGGACATGTGATACAGATCATGGTTACGAGTCAGCACTCTGCTCTGTAGCTGGGTCTATTTTCCACAGTCAATATATCCGTACCACTGAGCCTACAGATTGTGACATCCTTGTAATGGCACTTGAGGTGATGCAGGCAGGAACCATGATATAGCAACAGATGAGACAACATCTTGGCATGCTCAGTGCTGGCCACTGAAAGATCATTATTTATTCAGATTGCCTGGGTTTCCCCATTGGAATGCAAGTCCAGGTAATTTTAGGGAAGGCCAGCGCTTTATGAATTCTCCTAGGTATCTTTTAGAATTCCAGCTTCAGTGCTTAGGGGGGAAAAAAAACATAATTGCTTTTTCCTTTCCAAAAATTCCTTTGGGTCTTTAAGTAACTGGCATACTTCGGCTCAGTTGTGGCTGGTGATTCTGGTTCAGATGGAAACAAAATTACAAAAGTCTCCTGAGAGTGAATAATTTGATATATTTCCAGCAGTGAAAAGAACATAAGTATATATCCAGATATTAATTGCCCTGGCAAGATTTTTAACACAAGAAATCAAACCTTGCAGAACTTTGTGAGTTTAATCTATACAAATTGAAAAAAAACCTGTGGGTCTTCATGAAGAGTTTCTTGCAAGTGTGCTATTACTCATTATATTGATTTTAGCCTTCACCATTGCCTAGCTCAAATTTAAACTCAAACACTAAAGTAATGCATGGCCCAGTAATGCATGGCTACAGTAAGCACTGAGATGGGTGAGTTTGTTTAGACTGAAACATCTGTGGTGGGATTCTTGCTGTGTTGCCTGTCTCTTGGAGTGGTCTGGTACTGCTGCAGCTTTGGCCAGACAGGAGATTACCATAATCTATTTTGCAACTTATTTTGGGGAATTATGGCTAGGAAAGAAAGACAGACCTGAATGTACAAGCGCCTCTCTCATGCAGCATTAATATGTGTTTCTTTGTATTGCTCCAGGAGGTGCTAGAGCTTGCTTTCTCTATATTGTATGACTCAAGCGGCCAGTTGAATTTCATTGCTCCAGATAAGCATGAGGTAAGTCATGTTCAGAATACAGAAATTTATTTGAAGTTTTCTTAATTGCTTTAAGGCACCAGAAGGCTTTGTAAAAACATAAGAATGGGCATCTTGGGCCAGGGTATAGGTCCATCTAAATCAGTTTCAAAACAAACTGAAATTCAAGGTATTAGTATAGGAACAAGACACATAGTGTTTAAAAGTGCATGAAATTGCTTTACAAGTGAAGTGCATTGGTTATGCCACTTCAGTATTTGTTGTTCTGGACTAAAACCTTCATCTAAATGCTAATTTTAGGAGAGGAGATACAGTTATGTCCATTTGGGTCTTTCTGTGGATTAATATTTGTGTGTCATTTTCAAGTATGTTCTTTCCAGAGAAGTATTTGCTGGTCAGTTTTTGTGTAAGAGAAAGGACCAATAGTATCCCAGGCACAGTGTGCCACTAGAGTTGTAGTTCTAAGTAATACATGGTTGTCTTCATCCTGTGAGCTAAACATACGTTCAATGATTTCTGATATAAATTCTCAAGAAACTGAATTCTAGACTGTTTCAGCTCAGAAGTGCAAATGGTCATGAAAACCAACAATTTTTTCAGCCACCATATTTCAAATATAGATTATAGTTACAAGTGGATTTTAATGGTCCAAATGTTGAAAAGCTGCCTCTGCATCCCACTGACAGGCAGTAGCTGACCCAATTGCTCATGATTGCATTAACACACCTTTTATCTTCATTTCTCTTTCTGGTATTGTGCAGCTTCTTTGAAACAAAATTAGTATGTTCAAAAAAAATGACCAGAGGCAACAGTCTCTGCTGCCACTTGACAGTTCCCAAATGAAAGTTTTTAAAAGGACATCTCGCTTCCTCTGTATTTTTCCATGGCTGAGTTGTGATTTAAGTAGAAAGTACAAGTGTTCAGAGGAAGCATCTACAAGGAAAATCAAGTAGCTTATTGTGAAGTCCCTGACTCTTCATCAAAGTAGTTGGGGTTTCTGTTGATAGAAGAGCTAGTTTAGCAGCATTGTCGATTTGGGAGATTGGTGGTGACATCTTAAGATTCAGAAAGCTTTGTGTGAAGCACCAGGAATGATGTTGGTACGTGACAATTTCAGGTCAGACTTGCAGGGCTTTTTTTAGTACTTGTGCAGCCCTTGTGATTGTAGAGTGAGGTTGAAATGTGTGAGTTGAGTGTGTCCTAAAAAGAAAAATTGAACTAGGCTCATAGGATAATTCTGCAAGGAACCCTGAAGGTGTCCCGAGTCCAATCTCCTGCTCAAAGCAGGTCAGCAGTGTGCTCAGGCCAGGTTGCTCAGGGCTGCATCCAGATGGATGAAACCTGTGCAACCTTTGTCTCCCAAGGCAATTTTTTGATAAAATCTCATTACTGAACCAGTCTCATGGAGATTTGGGCCTCATTCTAGCACACTTAAATTTGTCAATTCCCTTAGCCATCTATTGGAGCTTACTGCTGGCCAGAGGATCAGTACTATGAGTCATTCCATTGTATTTGTTTTTCATTTAAATACTAATAACTGGTTTCAACTACATAGCAGAAAAGGTGGATTAATCTTATCCATGATTTTTGACAGAGAAACTGATGAGGGAGGCCATAATTAGGTTTCATTGGAGTTCTATGAAAATGAATCTCGTAAATTAATTTTTCAGTGGCTCTTAGTCTCTTTTGCATATTAAAAAGAAAAAAGCTTCTGAATGAATGTCTCTGTTTCTCCACCATCTCATTAGGATGTCTCTCTGCTCAACATGTGCAGGAGTTTAATTAGGTGCATTTGCCAATATGGAGATTGGAGAGGAAGCCCCTTTTCCAGGCCATTGCACTCATCAGAATTGTGGCCAGAATTTGGTTTCTGTGCGCCCTGAATGGGTTATATCTGGAAGGGGAGAGAACTGCAGTTCTGCATTCTGGCTCTCTGGGATTCCTCCCCAGAGGAAGCGCTGGCCGCACTCGCTGCGCAGGTGATGGACGATTTACATCAAGGGCTGCATCTGTTGAAAAGATTCTCTGCTCTCCTGTAACCTGAGCAGAGCCTTTTGCTTTTCTGTTCCTTTCTTCATAATGAATTCAGGGAAAACTTTCCCAGAGAAAGATTTCAAGTAAATCATAAAAGATGATAGTCTGCGCAAATATAATTATTTTTCTGGAATACCTTCTTTCTTTTCCTGATGTTCTTCTTACCCTCCAAAAAAATTGCGTGCTTTAAAAGTCTTCAGTGGCACATTTAGGCAGCCTAGAATAGGCAGGCTAAGTTGTTTATTTAGTACTTGTCGCAGGACAACCTGAACTCTAAAGTCTCTTCTATATAGCTGATCTCATATTAAAGCTGCAGCTTGGCTTGCCCACACCCTGGGTGAAAAAGCTCCCTCTGCTACTGTTTTGTTACTGACTTAAGTGGGTTGGATTTCACTTCGGATGCTGAAGTGTGCTAACCCATCCTATTTTTAAAATATGCCCTTTTTCTGGATGAAGAGGGGGGCTTCTCTCTCTTCCTTAAAAATAATCCTCATTTGTGCTGTGGGATGAAGTCAGCCATGGCTATCTTTAAACTTGGCGGTATCATGTAGCAAATGGTCAGCTAAATTTAAAAACCATTTTTTTGGCGTGAAATCCAGCAGAAGTATTTGTAAGATAAAAATGCAGTTACGGTTGATTTAATTTTTCTCCTGCAAACTAGGACACAAGTTCATGATTGAAATCTTTATTTTTAGATGACAGCATTTGAGTTCTTCTGTTCATAGTTGTATAAATGGCTTGTAGTAATAAATGAAAGTGACTTTAGATCACTAGAGTCAACTTTAGAAGTTGACTCTAGATCACCAATCTCCCTTGAATTTGTTGTTGATTTTAAGTGGTTATTCAGCCCACATTTATCACAAGCTGTCAGCTGTGAGGAAAGATGGCACCTCCTGTTAGGAAAAAGCTAACAGTCAGGAAAAGCTTTTAGAGGCCAGTTCAGCATTTGCAGGATTTAATATTATACCCAAGCAGTTTGGTATATAATTTTCCTGAAGGACATAGCACTAACTGACTATAGTTTTCACAATATGTTATTTTCTGTAAAATAATGGTAAAGTAGGCATAGATATGTGAGACTATCAACTGTAACAACTTCATGTATAGGAAAGCAAACCACAATAAAAGTAGATAGATAGTTCAGGATTTTTTACACAGAGTCAAGGATTTGGGGGTGGAATTCAGTTCACTTAACTGTATTGGAATTAAAAGTTAAGTTAGTGTAAGATAATCAGGCTTTTTTAATAAGTACTGGGGAAGCAGAACGGAAGGAGAAGAGATTTCTCCAGAGGTACATTGTCCTAAGTTAGATACTGTTCCTTTTCCAATAACTGCGGAAGAACAAGAAGTTTGGAGGAGATACCAAATTGCCAAACAACTAAATACTGTAATTTCTTCCCATTTTATGGAATTTTTTTTCCATTTGCTGTGCATCTCAGTGAAAGCCTTCTTCATTATAGGAGCTGATTTTAAATCTCTTTGTAAGTCCCCATGGCAGCAGTAACTGTAGAGGATCAGACCAGACAACAAGTTTGCTTATGAAAAGACTATTAATAACTATTTTTATCCTTTTCCTGTGCAGTATTGTGTGTGGACCGATGGTTTGAATGCCCTCCTTGGGAAGGATATGTTGAGTGACCTAACACGGAATGACCTGGACACGCTGCTCAGCATGGAGATAAAGCTACGCCTCCTTGACTTGGAAAATATACAGATCCCAGATGCTCCCCCACCTATCCCAAAGGAGCCCAGCAATTACGACTTTGTTTATGACTGTAACTGAGGCAGTCACTGAAACTTGCTCTGAAACTGGAAATACATTATAACTGGAGAGATATTAAAAAAAAAAAAACTAAAAAACAAAAAGAAGAGGGTGAGATAAAAAAGAAACCCACTTTTGCACCTTGGATTTTGGCTTTGGGGAGGGATGTAGAAACACTTGCATTCCTCCCTGTTCCCTGCATTCCTTCCTTCCCCATTCCCATCTTCCCCATTGCTCATCCAAATCCACATTGCTTTAATTAACTTGTAATTGCAGGCCATTGGCCTTGCTTAAGGCAAAGACTGCCATTAAGAAGCACCCTCCTGAGGACTTTTTTTACATTTTTAATACTGGAATAGACATTCTTAACTAAAGGATGTTGTTATCAAATTGCATGCCTGTGAAACCCACTTGGCAGGGCAGAGGCTTTAACTGGAAGGAGGAGGGAGGTAGGGAGCGAAAGCAGCTACTGTAAGCAGAAGATTTCCCCAGACACTCACAAGAGTCTGCTCACCACCGAATCCAATGTGATGATGAAATCAGTTAACTGCTTCCCAGTGCTTGCACCATCCGTCACTGCCATTCTCCTCTCCGCCATCATCTCAACTCTTGCCTCCAGCTTTCACCCAACTGATCGGCTCCCAGAATGGAAAGTCTGCAGGTTTTTGCTGTACCATACGCTGCAATGCTGCAACAGCTTTTAACTTCTTTTCCTCCCAGCTCTTACAATAGCTCCACACTAGCAGATCACTCGCACAAGCCGTGAAGCCACTAGTGTACCCCATTCCTGTAGCGTTCCCTAAGCCTCAGTTGCCTCTGAAATTGGCTTGTTGCTATTTGAAGTGATTTTTATTTCCTTCGTCCAAAGTTCAACAGTAATTTTCACAAACTAGTTACAACTGCCAAACATCCAGGTTTACATTGTTGTCATTGCTACAGTGTTAGAAATTTGCAAGGGATTTTTTTTGTACGGGTTCTAATTTTTTTATTTTATTTTGCCAAACAGATATATTTAATGAAAACTAATTTCATTGTGAGTACTTTTGGGGAACAATATTTTTACTTAATTTCCATTTGGAACATTTGCCCTGAAGGGAAAAAACCACCATTCCCTTCAACTTCACTGTTGAATAAAAATCTGAGTTGTGATGATTCTTGGAGCTTTGTTTTTCTTCTGAAGTTGCGTTTTATTCCTTATGGTTCCTAGCAATTCTGAACTGTTTAGTACAAAGAGGAGTGAGAAGACCTTTCTTATCTGCATCTGATTTAACTTACTTGTTTGTTAGTGGTGACAAGGATGAAATGCATCGAGGAATCTCCATTGCCATGGTTACACGAGCCTTCCTGTGAGAAGGGCCCTTGTGAAATCTAAAATCCCAGCATACTGATGTGCTCATGGTCAGTTCAAGGCTGCTGCCTTTCCTTCGTTTGCTGGGGCAACTGTTTTCCTGTATTTTCATTTTCTTCATTGGGAATGTTTATGGCTGCAGCAGATTGGTATTAGAAAGGTTTGAGCTTTGCAGGATGGATTCCCTTCTTCTTCATGTTTTTATAGGTATTTCACTAAGCTCAACTGCTAAAGTCTGACTCTAAAGGAACCTGCCAGCTCTTTCCCTCCCACTGCACATGGTGAAGACAGATGTTTATCAGTGTAAGTTTCTCTCCTGCTCAGACTCAGCTGAAAAAGGCCGTGAAGGGGTTTTATCAGAACTCGTGCTAGTGAGAAACCCAGAAGGTGGTTCCAGTTCTGACAGTCATAGAAACTCTCAACTGAGGTGACCTTTGCTCCATCCAAATGGCTCTGGGGAAAAATCCTGATTGGCCTCACACCAGCTGAGGAGAGAGGTGATGTCCTGCAGGTGCAATAAAAAGGAAGATAATAAGAACATTGTATGACTTCAAGCATGAAAGTCCCAAGGAAGGTGCCTTCCTGAAACTGTTCTTGCAGTAGTTTATGAATGCCTTAATGGAACAGAAGATACAAGTTGGTTTTGGTGGTAATGGATGATAAAGTAAGTTAATAAGAGAGACTGAGTTAAACTCTGGAGGGAGAAGTTATGGTCAATTGTGACCTGAGAAAAGAATTTGGTCTTAATGAGAACAGAGATGTACAACATGAGTTGTGTGAGTTTGAGATGGTTTATTCTCCAGAGCTTTGTCAGACTATAGGAAAGGTAGTCACGGTCAGGAAATAGTAGAATCAAAGACACTGCCTGCCACAGGGGATTTTTAAGGGTCTTGGGGATGAGGGATGGAGGTAGGAACATGTTTCTTTACAAGATGGTGATGTTGCCTCTTTACCTTCAAGCAGATAAAACTTGGAGCAGAACTGAGAGCCTGAGTTGTTTTAATTTCCCTGACCCAGCTGGATTTGCTCTTCACTTATAGATTTCAGAGTTGGTGCTTCAGATAGGTCCTCCTTTCCTGGCAAAAGAAACACTTTTCACTCCTAAGCTGTAAGGGCCAAACATACTCTGCCAGCTCACTTAGCAGGCAGGCATCTGCATGACAAGCAGAAAGCAGCAAACAAAACCCTTCCTCCAGGGACAACTTGAGCAGGAGATAAAGGTTAGACTTGTCTCCTCCACTAAGGTGAGTGCCCCTAATTCCACCCCAAGAGCAGGAGTGGTGGGAGGAGAGCTGGCAACCCAGCCCTCTGTTTTTACCGACAGCTCATGCCCATCCACATGACACTGAGGCACATCAACACCACTGAGGCAGCCTGGGACTCTTGAGCATGAATGGCTGGGAGTCCTCTCCTTTCACAGCAGGTGACACAACCCATCACCCTCTCTCCTGCCCTGGGACCCTACAGGGTGGCTGCATCCTGCCAGGGGGATCCAGGCCCGGGGCCACATGGATACCACAGCACTGCTGCATGACTCTATCTCACCACTTCCTGCAGCCCTTCTTTGCAGGATCCCCAGCTCCCCACATGGCCTGGCTCTTTGTATGGGTTTTGCACAGTGTGGGATGGTCACATGAGCAGGAAGGCTAAATTTGTATCTGCCACCCTGCCATAAGAAAGAAGAGGCTCAAGAGATGCGTTGGCGTAATAGCCCTTCCAGCTATTTTAGCAGCACTCCCACAGCAACTTGAAAGGCTGTGGTGCAAAGAAGAATCCTGCCTTCGTTTTCTAGAGCTGTCATACAGGCTCACTTCGTCATTATGAAATTTAAAGCAAAAAAAAAAAAAGTTAAATGATGAAGAAATATCCCACTGTTTCCCATTCTTTAACAAAAAAAAAAAGAAATTGAGAATGAAAATGGCAAATTCATTTGCTCATGCTGTTGTGTTCCGGAAAAGGTTTTAAATCTTCACATTCAAGGAGATGCAGCAGGAAAAAGAACTGCTACTGAAATTTCTTGTGTAATTTCAAAACATTAAGTGGGTAATTGCTTGTAAAAGCCATAAAGGGGAGAGAGAACAAAAAAAAAAAAAATCAGTCTAATTTTACCTCCTGTTTTGGAAATTACTTTGCTTTTGAAAGTTAATATATTCTTTTACCAGAAAACTTGAATCAAGAGAAATACATATCTTCTTAAGTCAACTGCTTGTTCTACTTGTAAGGACAAGGGGAAGAGCAGCAATTCTAAGCAATCCTGTACAAAGCAAGCTATGTGTCAGAGAAGGTCTTTTATTGCCATTTTTCAGAAGCAGTTCTTTTTTCATTATAGACAACTCTTTAATTAAACCTTACATGAAGAAATAACATCCTCATGCCAAGAGGCAGGTAGGTGCTGACTCTCTCATGGGTTGCAAAATAACAGTGCAAGATCCTGATTACTTCATTTATGAAATCCTCTTCTGTCTTCATGCCCTACCCAGAATTGCATTTTTCTTGCCTAGGGTGCTTGTCATCAGTGTCACATCAGTGAGAATGTGAAGGCTCGCATGGAAACCTGCTGGGATCCACTTTCCAGAACAAATCCCTGTCTTCTCTGGCAGACAGTTGAGCTGCAAGGGAACCCTGCATCCCCTCAGCAACCCTCTAAGCCACCAACTGCAATCCCACAACTTCTGGCCAGCTCTCAAAAGAGGGCGGGATGAAAGAGGAAAAGAAACACGCTCCTGTCAGGAGAAGATGGAGGAAGGAGCATGGGCATGAAGTGCCCTGAATGCGTCTGCTCTTTGGTTGTTTGTCATTACAGTGGACACAGTGATCAGAGGTGCCTCTGCTGTTCCCAGCTCTATAGTTATTCAAGCTGCTAACCCTGATCAATAACCAGCAAGGAAGATGCTGGGAGCAGGAGGACACTCTTGCACTGCCATATCCCCCCCCTTCTCTCTTTTGTTGCTGCTTCACTGACAAGTAAATGGCATTAGCTTCACTCTCATGTGAAAGTCATTCATCTAAGGAGAGTAATAAGACTAATGTGAGATATTGCACCCTTCTTGCTCCATTCTTCTTCAGAGTTAAAAAAAGATAATAAATCTAGCCCTTATTGACCTGGGGATATCTTAGCTGTCTGGAATACTAAGTGTATGACAGCCCTTCCTCTTAGACTACCCTCAGGGAGGTAAAGGTAAAATCCCTACAAATCCTGGAAGACATTCATAGGACAGAGTTTTTGTCACACTGCTGGCTGAGCTGTCATTGCTTTCCCCACATCTGGAAAAATCAGGATGAGACTTGCTCCGTGCTCCCTCCCTCCCTAGATGATAATTATATTGAATATTAAACATCCGCATGGCTTAAACAAATTCCCTGATTAACAAAGCACTTACCCATGCAGCAAAAGATGCTTGATTTGAGTTTGATAAGCAGGCACCTAAATTTAGGTGAGTGCTCATGGACTGAGCCAGATCAGGACCTGTGTGAGCAGGAAGGCAATTTTACCAATTACTGAGATTTAGCTACATGCTCAGAGGCTACACAAATAATGCCTTTTCTGTCTGATGTGTAATTGGATTGTGTACCACTGGTCACTTCAAGAGACTGAACAGGATGCCATCTGGTTATTCAACATCACTCCAGCTGATTCATACATCTTTGGGACTTAACACAGCAGTTAGAGAATTGAAACAGGAATCCATTCTGGATGAAATGAGGCTGAAACTTGAGAGTGACATTAAAAGCACAAGTTTTTTAGGGCAAGACTAGGCATAAAATGGATGTTGGGAGAGCCATGAATTTTGATAGTAATGTGATTTCAAAGTGCTGAGTCAGGGAGTGCTGTCCTGCAGCAGCCTCCTGAGGGCAAGGTTAAAAAGTACAGGAGACAATTTCAAACTCATTTAGTGAGTTGGCACTGTATTTGCACTTTATTTTCACTTCTTGCTGGAAGACCTTGAACATCACTAAAGAGCAGAGCTGTTTGGTGATGTTTAGCTTGCATGGACATACATAAGTCATCTCATAAGCTGTCTCTCTCTAAGTGAAGAGGCTGGTACTGGAAGTAGAACAGTTTTCTGAACTGAAGTATTTTTTCAACAGAGAGTTTGTCAGTTTTACTGTAGCCACCTTGGTGGAGGTGCTATGTGCAGAACAGCAGCTGTTGTAGTTTTATGCTCTCTTGTTAGGGCCAGACAAGCCTCTTCATGTTGGGAGGTTCATCCCAACCCTCTCTCATCCTATTTGCCTTTTTTATACACCATTTCCTATAAGATGTGACCTATGGGACAGCTGCAAAGCTGGGGAACCCAGTGCTGTGTGTTCCAAGTAAGATACTGGCCTGTTCTTTCACCCCAGGGAGGGTATGGCCACAAGACAGGAGTGCATGTAGAGGAGGTGAGGGAAAAGATATATTTAATAAAATTTTGCCAAGGGATGAACCCAAGGGCAGGCTTTCTTTCCTGTGACATATAATGATCTGTCTTGAATGACTTTATTTCAGTTGTCATTAGAGGATTCTGCAGCCTGATTGAGTGCCACAGTTAAATTTTCCCTTGATGAAACCTCATGAGTCTAATTTTAATCTTGTCAGCAACATGGTGTTCAGCTTAAACTGATTATGTTTTGGGATTCCTCTTGGTTATTGTGAGGGAGAGGGAGGCTGGCTGTCTTTTGTTTAATAAGAGGCAGCGTTTTTTAATGACGTATGTCTGTACCTTCTTGGTTTCTCTTGAAATGCCTTAGGTTTAATATCCCCTTCCCACCTACCTTCCCCGAGGGGCCAAGGCACCCTGAAAATTTCTGTTGTCCCACCATCAGGCATTGCACATGTGGGAGGCTGAGCCTGTGGGACTTCATTCCCTGCCAATTAACAGGGAGTTTGTATTGTCAGGGTAGTTTCTGAAGAAGTCAGAAAGAGCCATGTAGGAATCTGCTAGGCTTCCAAACCAGTTTTCTATATATGCTTAAAATGAGGACAGTGAAGATGCGGGCGCAGTACATTGTGCAAAGCTGCTGACTGCTTGCATCTTTCCCAGAGGAAAATGGCTCATCCACAGGGTTTTCCCAGGGCAGAGCTTCCCGCTTCCCCCCCCATCAAGCAGCAGAAGCCTGGCACATTTGAAAAGGCTTGGAGATGCAAGCAGAGAAACATGTGAAAGGTTTCTTTGCCAGGAGTATGACATTTAAAGAGCACCAGTAGAATTATTTCAGGTTTTTTTTCACCTGCACAGGTCCCTCTGCACATGTTCCTTCACTCATGATACTCTCTGTCAGTCTCAAAGCCCTGGGTTCCCCCTTTCTATCCCCAGTCCTGCGGGTGTGCACTGATACCTTAAGCATGTCCACCCTTTCGTTTATCCCAAAGAGTCAAAGTGCAATCCAGCCAAGCTGGTTTTCACATTTCACATTTCAGCTTCCATCTCACACTCAGTTCTCTTCATTTCAGCACGGTCTGAGGGCCATTGAACAGAGGTTGAGGTGTTAAAATGGGCTGGTGTGCTGGTGGCTTCTCCAGCTTCTGATGAGGTTGTTTTCAACCCAAGTTTTTCCTTCAGGGAGGAACTTTACCAAGTCCTCTACAGCACTCCTCATAAAACCACTTCTGAGCCTCCCTCTTCTCATCAAATCCAGAAGCTTGCAGGTGGATGCACGCACACAAATACGTGCCCGCGCACACAAAGGGGCAAGTGCCTCAGTTCCCTTTCCCCAGGAAACCAGTCTGAAATTAGCTCATTTACAGCTTGGCAGTGTTGGATGCCCCAGGAGGCAGCACTGAAGTGAGAGGGGATGGAGAATACCAGAGCTGATGGCAGCTGGCAGATCTGTGGGGCTGGATGGGACAGAATGTGAGGAGAGGAGGTTGGGGCAACATGAATAAGCAGCCAGCTCCCCACCCAAAATATTGTATACCTGCATCCATGCCTTATTTTAGATTTTTCTTATTATTTTGAACAATGGAAATTACGCCTTGTGGAAGTGTCCTGTTTGCATGGGTGAGCTGCATCACTGTGTTTTCATCACCTTGAATCCACTGGAAGCAGGAGCACAGTGCCAGTGTGGGTGCTCCACCCAGCAGAAGGGCAAGGGGAGCATTGGTGTAATGCTGAGTTGGCTGGGAAAGTGGCAGTGGTTCTGTTGGAAAATGCCACTGAAGGAAGATTTAATGCACATAAAAACTGTGTGAATTTAGCTGAATCGCTGATTCAGTAAGGAAAACTGAGAAGCTCAAGTGACTGAAATTTCCTGCTCAGCTGACTTTTGGATTGTCCCAACTGGGTCATGGTTCTTCTGAAAATAATTAGTGTTTCGGAGCCCTTTTTTACGGGCTAAAAAGATTTAAAGTGCCATAAAAAATTGGAATTGAAACAAAATGTTAGTTTTAATTTTTTTTAGGAATTTTTTAGGGTTTTTTAGCCTTTTGCTTTTTATTGGAAGGTTTTCTCTTTTTTCCCCATAAAAGAAGCCAAACTAAAGCAGTCTTGATTCCCTCCTTTGATCAGAAATTCTGACCTTTGTTCAGCTCCAGAACCTCCATCACCAAACCTTCATGGCCTGAAGAAAACCATCCCACCTGGCCATGTAAATGGCTCACAGCAGAAAGGTACACATAACAGTTCCATCAACTCATACAGAATGAAAGGCAGTATTTTCACCTAAATACATTTCTAAAATGAAAACAGCAGTCCAAGCCCCTGACTATTGTGGCATACACAGAAGTAGCTGCAGCCATGAATCAAAGCTGTCTTTGTGGAGGTAAAAAAAACAAGGAAAGCAAGTAGCAATTGCCCTCATTGGTTTGGTTCGATTTTAATCAAACCCAAGTCACTTTTAAATTTCCAGAATTGAGGAAGCTACTCAGCAATGGGCTTCTGAAGACACATTCTTGAATCAAGCTAATTAGTCAAATGACTGGCACATATTCCTTCAAATCACCCTGTCTGGTAGAAATAAAACAAGAAAGTGTTGAGGATTTAATAAATTTGTTCATGCAGAGCAAAGAAATTAAACACAGCCAGCAGCAGCACTGTGGTCAGCCTGGACCTGGACCTGGACCTGGGCACAAACACCCTGCAGGCTGTCCTGTCTACCCCAGGGTGGGCATCAATAACCTGTACTGCCAGGCGAGCTCTTGGCAGCTGGGAATTGTCACCTGCAGTTTTTCTACTGCTTTCCACTGTGTAGCTTCCTAGAGGTTTATACAATGACAGGCAAGCCTGTCAAGCAGGCAGGTGGTGTAGGGGGAGCACTGCTTGCTTCTCACATTTTGATGAGGCTTGATAGATGCCTGATGCTGAGTTTTGCAGGGCCTGAGCAGGGTACTGCTCCAGCACCTCTGCGGGCCTTTCAGAACTGATCCCCCCAGTCAGAGGCACTGGCACCCCTCCAGCAAGGCATGATGCCTTGCTGGAGGGGTGCTCCAGAGGAGGCAGTTTCCATGGCTTTGCACCCTCTGCCTGGCAGATAAATTCCTCCTTGAGAGTTGAAAAAAGTGGCTTTGTCTTGGGGGAGCCATCTCCAGACACCTGGTGGCTCCCCAGTGGTGCTGCTGAGGTGGGGCAGCTCTTTGGGAAACCCATCTTGAGGATGCAAGAGGTTCCTGATGTTGGCAGCATCCCTGTGGTGTGTGAGCCCCTCACAACCCATGCCGGGTCCAGGAGATAAAAGGTGGCTCCTTTGCACCCCATCGTTGCTGGATGGGGCTGAAGCTGCGCTTTCCACACTATGAAGAGGAGGAAGGCATGGCTGTAATTGCCTGGTTGGCCAAGTTCCTGATGGCAATTAGTACCTTAGTGCTACTGAGACCACCTTGTCTTGCTAGGAGCTTATCAGGGCACCCAAGATGCTGTAGGAGCACAATTTGATGCTATGTACTGAAAAAGAAAAAAAAAATTATGGTATGGTGAGATGAGAACTTTTAGGTGTTCCCCACTTACTAATGGATAATCCTCTTGCTGACAGAGTAGTGCATTAAAAAGGCATTTTGCAGCATCTTGAACATGTTAAAAAAGGCCCATTTCCATTGGTCTTCTTTACAGTTTCCCAGCTTCTGAAGCCTGCCACAGACTTGTGTGGGCAGTCATCCCTGTCTCCCACACAGTTTGGTAATGCTCTTTTTCTGGCACACACTATCTCTTTCTGGGAGATAGGTATGCTTATCTTCAAGAAAGGAACTGCATTAGTAAGGTAAGAGAGGATTTGATTCTGCTGTTGCAATGAAGATAATTAATATTCACCTCTGAAAGACAGAGGTGGATGTGAGGATGATAAGACTGGTGTGCAACTGGTGCTGAATAACTCATGAAGAGGATCCTAGGATTTAGTAATGATATTGGGAAATTTAATTTCTTGCATGAACCATTCCCTGCAAACAGAGAATAAGGTCCCATCAATTCCCCCTGGTATGAGCACAAAGAATAGCTCCCAGCAGTCTGTCACACTTGGGACAAATGCAGGATTAATATGTTGTGGTTTGTGTTGGCCTGTGCCATGCCTTCCTCATTGTCGTCTGAACCTCCAGGGGATGGGAATGTCTTATTAATTAATTCTCTTAATTCAAGCACCTGTGACTGATTCATACTCAGTCTAGGACCTGATCCTGCAGGGCAAGAGCTGACTTTGGTGAGGTGCACCTCTTTCCAAATGCCCAGCAGAGGAAAATGGCTGGATTTTGTGCTGCAACATAAGCAGTGAGAGTATTTGGAAAACCTCTCCTGGCTTTTCCCCAGTGTAGCTAAGACATGGCATTTGTTGCTCATTGGTGCTGCAGACTCACAACTCAGCCAAAATCCACCTTCTAGGGATGTATGTATGCTTGGTTTCTTCCACGGGTGACAGCACAATCTGGAAGGGGAGAAAATGATGTCAGGAGGAGCAGGGGATTTTGCTGCTCAAGGAGGCAGGGGATGAATCATCCTTCTCACAGAGATGTGGTCTTTTGCCAAAGGCTTCAGCTGGTCCCCACCAGCTTTTCAGCTTGGTGTGCTCTCTCCTCAGTTCCAGTGGCCAGCCTGCTTCTAATGCAGGAAACAGTTTGTCCTGGGATCAGTCCTAGCAAGTGCATACATGCCCACTTCAAGGGCAGGCTGACATTGTGGTCTCATTCAGGCAGTACCACAGCACGGGGTTATACCTGGGAAGCTGAGGACCCAAGTACTGGACAAACAAATGGAGCCAGCAGCCAAGGTTTAGTGGTCCCAGCCCTCCTGGACAGAGAGTTCAGTAGGTATGATGGATAAGCCATTCAGTTGGTCACAACACCTTTCCTACTCACAGCTGAATCGCCAAAGAAATAAAAGTACTCAAACAATTGGGCAATATTTTAAAATTAACAGTTACAATAAGCCCTTGTCCTGCTGAGATATTTTTCTTCAGTCAAATGCAAAAAGAATGTGCTGCATTTTTTCCCCTTTTCCCATAAATGTGATAGAAGAAATGTCTTTCCAGATATGAGCCTTTTCTCCAGGATGTATCTTGTGTGGAATTCTCCTTTGGAAAAAAAGCCCCAGACAGTAATTCTGCCTGTCTCACTGCCTATCTCTAAAAATGCTGAAAACAAGTATTTATGTTATGGCAGGATTGTTCTGTGCTGTGCCACTAGGCCTCCAAAGCAGACGTGAGCAGCTTTAAGGAATGATGAAAGTCTTAGCTACCTGTGCACTGGGAAAATTAAGCATTCAGGTAAATACAGTGTGCAGCTTCTATTGGAGAGTTTATTCTCTCTCAGAAATATCTTAGGAGAGAGCTGCAATGAGAGAGGAGGCTCTAAATATGTGTGCTCCCAGATGGCTGGAGTGGAAAGGCAGAAAGCACCACTGAAAAGGCTGAGGACCCACCAGTCAGTCATGCACTGAAGGGCCCATCTGAGTGACCACACTATGCCAAGAAGAGCAAAGTACAGAGTTAAGGTAGGAATGGAAAGATTCCATGACTTTGATTTTATAAGCAGTGTCAATTAGCAGGTCAATTTTTAGTAAATTAAGTCTTGGGTCACAGTATCCCAGATATTCAGTATTTTAAAATTTGCAAAACCTTTTTGGGGACATACAGCTCTGAAACATTCTGGCTATTCTTCCTATAAGCAAATCCAAAATAGCACCTCAGCCCTTATTTCCTTCTGTTCTTCTTTATTTTATTGAGAGGATGGGACTGATTCTTTTTTACCTGGGTATTGTAGTCTCACACCATCAGATAAGCTTTTCTCACAGCATCAGTCTGCTTTCCAATGGCCTGTTTGCTCACCTCTGCTCTGGGGGGAGTGAAAACCACCTTGAAACAGCCTGAACAGCATCTCAACAGTAGTGTGTAGTGTGTAGGAGACACCCTCACAGCCCACATCTCTAGGGTAAGGGAGTGCACCTCTGACTTTGTGTTCTGGTGTTCTCCTGAGAGCTACATGGAAGAGCTGCTGTGGTACAAAGCATCCTCCCTCATGCATCATGGGTAGAATTATTTGGCATCCTCTGAGGAAAACAGGCCCACAGTACTAGGGGAGCCCTTTAGTGAGGTGGATCCTCCTCAGGGATGCTGGGGAGCACCAAGGATGCCATCACAGATGTTGTGTACTGGCAAAGTTGGGGTTTGGGAGCTCATGGAACAGTTGTCACTCTTGGTGAGAACAGGATCGAGTCCCTTTTCTGAAAACACAAGCAGATGCCTGATAAATATAGGCAGAGAGTTTTAGTTAGAGGTTACAGCTTACCTTCATCTGCAGTGACTGTAGTTCTTTTTGCTAATCATAAAAAGAAACTGGATCTAGGATTAAAGCAAAGGGATAGACACATGAATTATGAATTTTGCATCATGAATTATTGCCTAAAATAGTGTGATGCACCAAATACATCTAGGGCAAGTGTTCTTTAGATTTGAAAAACTGGAAAGGACATCAACTTCAGGGAAAAGAAATAGTTTCTTTCTTTATCCTAAAAAAAAATTTGGGCAACTTTATTTTACCTCTTTGACATCTAATCTCTTTATACAAATTGGGCCATGGTGATGTTTTTGGGTCTTGGCAGCTCATCTTGAAAGGCTTCACTGGGATTTGATTTTCAGAAGGTCGGTGCTAAACATTTGCCAAAACCCATCTGTCACCAGGGAAATGGAGAACCAAAAACTGAGACAACAAAACCCAGATGGTTACTTTTGGGCAGGAACATGACTCTTTGTATCTTTTCTACCTCTTCTTACTTCCTAATTGCTTAATGACAGAAACTTGCAGTGTGGTATCATTAACCAACTTTCATGTTTCCCCATCAGAGCTTTGGATCAGGGGGCTTCCTTTCTGGAGGGCATTCAAGGAATTTGGCTACTGAAGATGAAAAGGGGAAAGACTTTAGTAGAAGAAAAACAGTGATGAGAGCTAGATACCCAGATCACTGGATAACTGCATAAATAACTTTATTAGTGTGGCTCGAGGTCTGAGGTTATCCCACTTGGTGTTAACCACAGACACACATCTGCTTATAAGCTATGACCCGCTTCTTCCCCAGCCCAAAAGAAACTTTGCACTACTACCATTCCAGCTCCTCATACAAAATGAAATTCCCTGTCTTGCACATTATCTTTTGTCTGGACATTTCCCAACACCACTATCGCTGTATCACTCAGAGGCGAGATTATTCGGGCTCCCCGCTGGGGATCTGCAGCATCTCTGCTGCACAGAGCAAGGCTCACACAGACACTGCAAAAAGAGCTGTTTCGATATGCATGGAATATCTATTCAGGCATACCCAGATACACAATTATTATCATTTCTGCTTCCTGAAAATAATTTCTTGGCATCTGATCATTACTAAGAGTGACTTCTTTCTTGTATTAAATTCAGAGCCCAGAGATCTCCTGAACATACCTGTTCTCTTCCTTTGCTTCATGTGATGGGAATGTAGGGAAGAATGACAGGCTTGCTGTTGGGGTGCCTGTCTGCCACCTTTTTGTGAGACTGAGAGAGCTGCATTTGTTGTTTGTCCCCAAAATGCATTGCCACTTACTCATCTTTCCAGAATTGATGAAGAGGCGCCCTTTTGCTTCAGGAGGTGTAGTTTGGAGGTTGAAAGTCACTCAGTCCTCACTTCATTATCTTCCAGGCATAGTGTTAGAACAAGATGTTTACTCAGATATTTTCATTTTGGGAAAATACTCCAGTGAGGGGAAGGAGTTTTATTGGAGGTTATTTAACACCCTCAAGCTTTGTTGCTAATTTATGTTGGTAGCTTTAAATATACGCAAACGCTGAGGCTAAATGGTGAATGGTGGCAAAAACATACAGGGGGAAAAAATGCATGAATACTCCAATGTTAATTTGTTTTCTAAGCCAGGAAGATGGGGGAGATACTACTTTTGTGTCACATTTCATTAAAACTCTGGATAACATTCCTGAGTCCTTTCTTCATATCATTTGGTTGTACAACATTCACTCTACATTATTTCGGCAAAGAAAAAAGAATCCCTGGTGTGGTGTCCAGCAGCTTAATTTAAATACAAATTTTAAAAAAATAAAAATAAGGAAAAAGGGACAGGAAATCCTGAGCCATACTTTTTAATGGCTGTGGACATTCTGGTGCAGAAAAAGAGGTTGGTCCAGCATCAGGAGCCTTGGAGTCCTTCATCATGGAAGATTGATTGATTTGCAAGGCAGAAGATTGCCCTGCTCATTTTGTCTGAACCATTTAGTTGGGTAGATTTTGCTAAAGCCTACGCCTATACCCCTTCTATTTAAATAACCTTGTACTGAGCTTGTATCAGGGTTCGAAAAGGATTCAATAACTCATTGAAATATATTACAGCTCTTTTTTATGCATCCAGAGCAAGAGCAGAAAGATGTCAGAAAGGTATTATAAGAGAGTGAACATTTATCTGAAATGCTATTTATATTTCATTGAATTGGCTGAAAAGGACTGTGGAAGGCCAATAATGAGTGAGGGAGGCAGACAGCCATCCCTCTGTGCATGAAGGATGGTGTCTTGATGGATGATTTAATGACTCCAATGTGTGTGAAGGGGCCAGAGACCAGGCAGCTGACCAGGCAGAAATATTCTGTGTTCAAGGCACAATTTGAGTGGGGGAAGAAGAGTGATGCAGTGCCTGCTTTCCCCCTCACTTAGAGTTTGATGGTCCTTGTGCTGCTGGTTCTGATTCTCATGGGGCCATTCCTCATTGTGAAGGCAGGAGACCTGCCTGCCTTCTCCAGGATCAGGGCTCTTCTGGGATGAATTAACGTGTCAGATTTGCATCAAGTCCCAGCTGCTCACCTTACCACATCCCTCAAGAAGGGGCCTGAACAAGCACTGCTGTGTTTAACAGAGTATTGCCTCTAATAGCCTAATTTCTGGAATAGGACAGAAAAGAAATGAAAATACAGGTCCAAGTCTGAAGCTGGAAAGAGGTCTTTCATCTGTGGGATGCCCAGACAGGGTAAGGAAGCGGAAAGGATGAAAGAATAGAATTAATAGTTCTGAATAGAGAGCTATTTTGGAGAGGCACGTGTCTGCCTTATGGTGAGGTGGCTATGAACAGTGGGAGATAAAAAACAGCTGCCCTTGTCATCTTCCTGTATATATGCAAGGCTAAACCATCAATGTCGGACATCAGCATAAAATCTGATTCAAGTGAAAAGACAGACAAGTGCAAATAAGCCCTCCATGAATTTTCAGTGATAGAGCTACAGAAAATGTGAGAAAAGACATTCAAACTGAGTATTAGGAAAAAATTTTTCATGGAAAAGGCTGCCCAGGGAAGCAGCTGAGTCACCATCCCTAGAGGTATTTAAAATATATGTAGATGTGGTGCTTAAGGGACATGGTTTAGTAGTGGTGGATTGTTACTGAGGTAACAATTGGACTTCATTATCTAAAAGGTCTTTTCCAATCTAAATGATTCTATGATTCTGTTATCTGAAAGGTGAAATGTTCAGGGATGACATCATGCCTGAGTTTGGGCTGTCTATGTAAAACTAGATTATCAGTGCAATCTTTACTGACTGCTACATCAACCTCATCTTCTTGAATTAGTGGATGAATATCCTCCAAGTGCTTTGAGTTCTTTCATACAGCCTGACTTCTCTAAAGAGCTGAAGACTCTCTACAAGGCTGGCTGGCCAGTGACTTGCCTAATTGATATTTGAAATATCAGCCTGCACTGTCTTTTCATTATCACCTATTGATGATGGATACTATTCCTCCAGGGCTACTTTGTTGATGGAAATTGTCCAGCTCAGCTGCAGGTCTTTCATTATCAAAGCAAATCAGTGTAACATCTCTTTAAAAAGACCAAAAATCCTAAATCATCCCCAATCCTGATATTGAATGGCAAAGTGCCACCACAGTATGTATGTTGTAGAGATCCCATTTCTGAGCCCAGAAGTTCCAGTACAAGCCTCAATCAATATGTTTAAATAATCTCCTGAACTTTGGTATGTGCTAAAAATGCCTCCAGTGACATTCAGCACTGCTTCCTAGCCCAAACACTGGGAATAATTATCTTTTATTGGCACCTGTTCTGTGTTGAGATCAAGAGGCTATTGAGCTGCAATTCTTTTATTTGCGTTACTGGAGGAAAGATCAAATGGAACAAATATAATCAAACATTTAGTTTTCTTCTTCTTTGATGCTGTGATGTTTGTCTTTTAAACACTTTCATCCTGACAGCATTTGGGGCAAGCTTTTGCCCCACCACCCTCCACCACAGCTTCATCAGCACTAACCTGGGAACCTGATAGGGGGTTGCATTTCTGACAAAACCCAATGCAAAAACGATAGCACTGCAGGGATCGATGCAGTAGAGGGGATTTTGGCTTGCCTAGCAGGCTACCAGCTATTTATGACAAGGTAATAATCACACTGAGTCGGTAATGCTTGGATCTCACTTCTCTGGGATTTAAATGAGCACCCAAACTGCCGGGCAGCACAGAGTCTGTCCCAGGCTTCCTGACTTGTATTTACAGCTGGCTCTGAGTGTCTCTCTTATGTAAGGCCTCTAACAAGTCTTTCAGTAATATTGCCACACTCTCTCGCTCCTTAATTGCCAGAGTTGAGGGTTTGGGATATTTTTGTCCAGCTAATAGCAAAAATTAGGTCTTCACATTGATAAAGGCCCACAGCTGTGCCCACAGAACTCAAACTGCAAAATCTATGTTAGCAAGATTACTTCTGGATTTGTAGGGTCATCTGCATGCAGTAAGAGTACAACAGCCAGGTTTATTTTTCTGAACTAATATCAAACTGCTAAGGAAATGTACTGCATCACTGATAATCACAGTCACAGAATCATTGGAAAAACACTTTAAGATCATCAAGTTCAACTGTTAACCCACCCCTGTCAAGTCCACCTCTAAATCCTGGTAAATCACTGTAGGGCTCCTTACAGTCAGTAGTGAGAAATAAACTTTGAAGATGCAGTTCAGTTGATCTCCACTTTGCAGAAAGGCATCTTTAGTAGAAAATCCAAAGTCACCCCCTTTTGTCAACCCTAACAGCCAGACCTTCCCAGAAGTGCACAACCTGCTGTGCATGAATGGGCAAGGTGATGTAGCTGTATTTTTCATGGGCTCCCTGTTTGAAAGC
Organism: Petroica traversi; assembly: GCA_025920805.1. NCBI lineage: Eukaryota > Metazoa > Chordata > Aves > Passeriformes > Petroicidae > Petroica > Petroica traversi. Next base: position 1,363,926 of record JAHLSL010000117.1, on the reverse strand, counting down.
CTTAATAGTCTTGTTCCCACATTTTGTTGTACCCAAACTGAAGTAAGTCATGTCAGTGATTTACATTTCTACGAGCACAGATATTAATATCCTATGCAAGCTGGGACAGATAATTTCATTAAAGGTGGCAGAATGAGGGATAATCATCTCAGCTATAGCATGGCAATAACTTGGAACAAATTTTTGGATATAAGTGTAAGAAAAACCTGTTTTAAATGCTTTCCCTGCAGCTTTGAATGACAATGAGATGGAGGGACTCTGAAATAGACGCATAACTTGAACTGCAAGCAGCAACTGATAAGGAAACTGGGGCAGAGGGAATGACTCAGTTGGCTGTGGTGCAGTCGCAAATCCACATGGGGCTCTGGAAATGTTCATCCCTGCCAGTGATAATGCACCAACCACAGAGATGCTTATGACAGTCAGAGAAATTTGGAGAGCAGTAATGAAAAATAACCAACGCAACAAACCACTGGGAACTTCAGAGTCAATGGCCACAAAGAACAGCGTTTTGAAAATAAAAGGAAGAAAAAGGACTGAGAGGATCTTTGATCTAAAGGCTTCTTCCTGCAGGTTTTATCTCTCCAGACACAAAAATGCAAGGCTTATGTCTATTCCCTTAAGAACTGAACAGCACGTCAAAGAGGAAAGAAAGGGAGAGAAAGCCTTCCAAGATAACATTTAATCATCATAAAAATGCATTCATGTATGTGACAAAGAGGAAAAAAAATGTGTATATCTTAAAAATCAGTACGTAAAAGAATCTAACCAAAGAGAAAACAAAATGCAGTAATGTGTGCACTGACTTGGACAGAATAGGATAGATAAATATACACTGCCAGCTGATGTCCTTTTGTAAGATAACTATTTCATATTTCTTTTATCAGCTAAGTGGCCCCTGATCCTGACAGATGACAAATCTATTCTTGCTTGTCCTGCTTTTGAGCTTCATGGAAATATTTTCCATTCTCTTTTCTTTTCGACAGCTTTTTTCAATGTATTTTCTGTATACATAAACATGTCTTTGGGGACCCATTATAGAAAGCAGCATTGAAACTAACTTCATCCTTGCATCTCATTTCACAGTTCTAGTGGCAATCACATATTGCTCCCTACAGAGAAGGGGTGACTCTTAAATCACGTTTAAGACCTCACTCAGAAAATCAGAAACCCTAACTCGGTTTCATTGCACCTCTATCAGGGGCAGCAAAGATAGAGGCAGAAACCTTACCTGTCCCTTAGCTGATTTGGCACCACCACCCAAACCGATGTGCATTGGGTGTCAGGAACTCATATGGAAGCAAAAGAAATGGAGAAGTGTTTTGGGTCCTTCAAACTCCAGAAACCACACTCCTGCTCTTGGGATCAGCCTAGAAGACTGTATTTATTCACTAGCTATGCATGTGCCCTACCACTGCTCTGCCATCATGGAAATTCAGGCTTGTCTTTGCATGCTTTGACTCAGGTTTTTGGCAGCTGTCACGTGTGCAAGTTTCTCTCAGCTCTGCTTAAACTGAGAGAGGCTTGAGGGTGTGGCTGGAAAGCTTGGGCTGGGAGTTACCAAGTGGGACACTCCATGGGCCATTTGCCCCTGTGGCCTCTCTGGTGACCCCCAGCCAAAACTCTCCCCTACCTGGTGTTTCCTCCCAGATCACACCAGCTACTGGCCTGTGCATGAGGATATGGTAACTGAGATTTAGTTCCGCAGACCCTTGCATGTGCTAAAACTCCCAAAAAAGCATAGACTGGAACAAGCTGGGTGAGCTGAGCAAGCTCTTCAGTGTGTCCTGACACCCTGAGAACAAATACAGAGACCTGCAGGACTTTCCTTTGGAGCATAATTTAACCAAAACCCCACAGAGAATGCAATGTACATCCCTCCTCATCTGTAAAGGACGGAGCTGTGGGCCCTCCCATTTCCTCAGCAGGAAGCAGTAGTGGTTGGGCCGGTGTATATCATGGATATAGATGTGTATTTATTTATGCATATATTGTCACTGTTATCACTAGTCCAAATTCAACCTTGAGAACATTCAACTGACTCTTTGTCTTCTGCCTAATAGCAGGTGAATGACTGCAGGGCTGGGCTATTCCAGGGCACTGAGGGTTTCCCATTGCAAGAGGTGATGATCTCACTGCCCCTCTGGCTCTGCACTGGCCTTGCCTCCTCTTCAAAAGAAAGACTTGGAGATTCAGAGAGACAAAATGTTGACTGCATTCTAAGCACTATTTGGGTAAATAATGCTGCAGGCAGGTATTTAGTAAAATCTCCATGGGGTTTTTCTGCAGAGTTCATTCCTCCAGCTACTCGGCTCTCACGGTCCCCAAAAACAAGTGTCAGGGCTCTGAGGTACTTGTGGGCTATTACAACCCTGGGCAGCCTCACCAGCCCTGAGCACCCACCTGAACTACACTCCTCTGCCACCTGGCTGCACCTGCTGCAAGCCCACGTTGCAAACACATTGAGAAAAACAATGTACCTGAGGAGAGAAAGGTTCTCAAAAGCTGGGATGACCCTGCCAGACCCTTTTGGGCAGGCAACATCCCAGACAGCATCTCTGCACCTGGTGCTTTGCAGAGGGCAGAGCTGCCACTGTTCCAGCTCTCAGCTCTTTATTTCTAGGCAGGCAGCATCTCCTGAATCACTCCTGACCTAGGTCTGCTTCCCTGACTTAGGTGTTGTACACAACCAAATGGAAGCATTTGTGATAAAATCCCTTCCTTTGGGACAGGTCTAATTTGTTTTTTACCTCCCATTAACATCATGTATGCACTTACTAAGATTAAAAGGCAACATCAAGAGCTCCTTCACTCCTGTACCAAGACAGCTTTAGGTCTTACTGTGTCAGGCCCTTGGAAGTAATATCAAATCTACTTGGCAAAAGGCAGGATTTGCTATCTGATTTGAGTGGGAAGAAGAAAGATTTCACACCAGTCTGAGGATGGAGGGATTCACCTTCTCAGCTGGCCTCTAAATCCAAGTATGCAAATCCCTCATTTCTCTGACCAGACTGCATATTTTAAAAGCTTTGGGGGTTTTTTTCTCTAACTGGTTTAAGAGCTTGACTAATATATAAGGTACAGTGCAAAGCAGCTCTGTGTCACACACTGAGTTATCTCACCACTCCTTTTCCACCAAATGGCCAAAATGAAAGAAAATAACGCAGCTGATTACAGGCTTCAGCTACATGCTTTGCAGGTTTACATGCCTGGGAGCAGCTTGGGATCTATCTCTGTGCTTTATAAGTGCCGTTATTTAGCTTTGTGTTTGGCAATAGATATAAAGCAGAAACCATTCCGAAGACCTCTCTGTTAGGAAGGTTTTTCTTGCCTATTATTAGCACTCTGCTTTTGCAGCAAGCGCTCGTGAGCCAATATGCAGAGTTTTAAAGGACTTCAAAGTGTCATTGGGAACCAAGTGATATGTGTGTTAAAAAGGGTTTAATGGAGCTGCAGTCGCTGTAGCACAGTGTCTTTTTATAGCAAGTTTTTACAGCGTTAAGAAAAACATCCTGCAGATTTCAGTGGGATTGACATATGGATAAGGTACTTTGCACTATGATTTTTGTTTATCTGCTATTAAGAAAAAAAAAAAAGAAAACCAGCATTACTAGCTATCGGGAGAATGATAAGCAAAAACAGTTCTACAAAACTCAGGCAACAGCTATTACCTCCATTTTGGGTTTAATTATTTTTTATATTTTTCAAAGAAAAGCATACATTTGAAAGAAATGGCTCAGCTTAAAGAATGGAGATACAGAGTGATTTGTATTCACATTGAAGATTTCCTGGAATTACTTTTTTCCCCAGGGCCACTGGATTATATTATCATTAGTACAAGGCAAATCCTTCATATCAAAGTAGAGGCAAACTTTCTGGGACTGTCTTTAAAAAGCCATAGGGGAGGCTCCCAAGGAAGGAAGTGGTTTTCAAAAAACACATTAAATACTGAAGTGGAACTGATCCATGTATGATCATGTTGGTCTGCAGGAATTGACTGGGAATTGCTGATTTTAATATATCCTCTAGTTTTTCCTTTTACAACACCATTTATAAGTCTCTTTTAATTACTCCTGGTAAGCATGTGAGGATACTTTATGAGTCAGGCTCTTCATTGTCCTTTAGCAACCCATTTCATTGGCCTACCCACTTCTGAAAGAGATGGACCAGGAACAGAAAGGAAAGATGAGTACCCATTGCCCACTGTGAGGGGAAGAGACCTGCCCAGGTTTATACAAAAAAGCAGAGGCAGAGGTGGGACACAGTTTTGTCCCTCCAGTGCCTCAGTCCTAAATCGCCTCCTTAAAGCCATCCTTGCATCCACAGTGTCTGGGATGTAGCTGCCTGGGCTTGTTCCACCTCTGAAGTCACATAATTTAAACATGTTTTACTCTGCATTTGCTTCAGGCTAGGGAACGACTGGTTTATGCCTTGTCTGAGGGATTAAAAAAAAAAATAGAGCCAGGGAAACCTTTAGTTGTTGTGACTGCCAAAGCAGGAACAGCTCAGTATTTCTCAAGGCTCACAGGCAGCTGGGGGCTGCAAGAGAATGTGCTCAAAGCTGATGGGAGTGGGGTTCAACTCCCAGCATTTCCTCCACCCCTATGGCTCAGTCCCAGCAGAACTAAAGCCCTGGCAAAACCCCAGCACAGCAGCCCCGTCCCTCCTGCTCCTGCAGCTCCGTCTTGAGCAGCTTCTTTCATTTTTCGCACTCAGTCCTCCCGAACGGAAACCCTGGTCAGAAATTTTACAGAAGCAGCCGGAGAGATATTTTTTTTCCCCTTTTCTGCGGAGGAGGGCAGAGGAGTGACAGCGCAGGAGGAAGGGTTTGTAGAGTTGTTTTTTTTTTCCTTTTCCCTTTTTGCAACACTAGTTGTTCAGGGGAGTGTCTTGTGTTATTAATGCTGAGTGGCTCCGGCAGCTACTGTGGTTCAAGGTCGTTAGTCATCCGCTGCTGCTGCAGGAGACACGGGAGCACTGAGCCAGAGCTGTTCATCCAACCCTCTTGGTCCTCCCAGGCCAGCAGGTTGGGAAGAGCTGCACATGGGGCAGCGGGGTCGCGTGGGGGTCTGGAGAGCAGCCTGGGGCCACAGGGGCATCCTCCCAGCCTGGTCACAGGGACCTGCTGGGTTTAATGGGTGGCAGGGCCTGAGAGGGGCTGAGGGGTCGGGACAGCACCTGTGATGTGCAAGTGCGGGATCTCCAAGCACCCCATGAGAGTGCAGACGTCTGTATCCCGCCTAGGGATCTGTCTCTGCATTATTTACAGCTGCAGAGGAATGTGAGTCTCCTCTCACTTCAAGCTGCAGAGATGCAGGATACTCCCTGACAGTTAAGGGAATACAGGTCCACATGCACCCTTCCTGCCTGATTTCGTCCTTTTTTTTCTTCCTTAGGATGAAGGGGTCTAGGCAAACATTCCTTAATTTATTCTTCATCCTCTGGCTCTTGCTTCTGATGAAGGCTGCCTCTTCCTCCCCTATGCCCCGTGGAAAAGACCCACGACCCCCTTCGCTCCCCTTTGGGCTGTACAAAGGACACACGTGTGTTGGTATGTATCCAGGTTTTGTTTGCCTGCTGGACTAGTTCATTCCTTACTCCACTGGTGAGCTGAGAGTTGCTATTCACATCATAAATTGCTCCTTTATCTATTTCAACAGCTGTACTGCAAAATGCTTGTAGCCTTTGGTGAAACAGTCACTGAAGATTTTGCAAGGCCATCATGGGATCTGGAATTATTTTATGATTTTGTTTTTGAGTGGCTTCTTCCCAAAGTTCATGTTTTTGCACTGTGGGGAATGCCAGCTGAAAAGCTTGATTTAATGTCTGTAGGTCTGGGATCTGGAAATAGGATGTTATGAGGTCCTAATGTTTCTTAGCATTCACAATGCATTTTATTTATCTGGCAGGAAGACACAGTTCCCTTCAGACTTACCCGGGGTCTCCTCATTGATTTCAGTGCCTGGAAAACTATTCTTAAGAGTGGTTGGTCCATACTTGGGCCAGAGGTCTTTGTGGTTTGGATTGTAGTCTCTGGATAGTAGGCTTGCAAAAGCTGCTTCCTCACATTTCGTTTCCTTTTTGTGAGCACATGTGTCTGCATGACCTGTACTGAAGTGGGGCAAGCTGACAACCCCCTTCTCGTGTGACTTCAGTGATGGTGATCCCCACAGCATCTATAGCTGGGGGAAGGTATCCTTCAGTAAGTAAGTCTCAGCTGGCTTACTCTCCAGAGCAAGACTGGTAACACTGGAGTCAATGTAAACTGTGAATATTTCTGCTCCAGAAATGTTCTTGCCATGACACTCCCTATGCCTAGGGAGATGTGGTAGCTTATATTTTTTATGTGTGCAAATGGATATGCCTTATGCATTACAACCAAACGCTTTATTTTGTCATCAGCAGGACTTGTTCATATTACAGGCCTTTTTCAGCCTAAAACATTCTATAATTCTTTTAGCTTCCCAAGGCACCTTTGTGCTGGGAACATAAACCCTGTCACAGCTCTCCATCCTTCAGAAAGAAATAATTCTTTCCATTGTGGCTCAGGGAGTACAGTTAGAAATAATAATCCTAAATCTGATAAAAGCAGTTTTTTGCCTCAGTTCTGAGCCACCCACAGTGCCCATGATGGTTTTGGCCAAGCAGGGTGGATCAAAAGGAGAGCAGAGTCAGGGTGGTGAGGGGGACAAGCCACCATCCAGAACATAAAAACAAGAGGGGAAAAGCAGAAATGGCTGTGAGGGGCTGTCCTTGTTTGGGCTGGGAGCGGTGACCAAGCAGCTGCCAGAGATGGGGAGAAGTGGTGTTGTTTAGTGGGGAGATCTTAAGGCAGCGACAGTTTGACACAAGAAAGGCAGTAACCATGCTCATCAGCAGGATTTTTACATTGGTGGTGTTTAGATGTCAGGTTGTGAGCATTGTCTGCCCTTTCTATCCTGTTGACCCAGAAAAGTTCTAAATTGTATTTTGTATCACATTGTATTGAAGTTGCTTTGCACAAGATAACTTGGCATTTTTTTTCCCTCCAAAAGGGAGGAGAGCTGAGCTAGCCCCATAGCAGGGACCACTGAGCATCTCTTTGTTCAGGGAGAAGGCATGAAAAGCACTGCCTCCCACATCAGTTTCTCTTTCTGAGGTGTCCCTTCAGCTAAAAACATCCTTGTGAGCTCAACTCAGGACCAAAACACACTATGCCCACTTCTGTAAACCACAAGATAAAAGTGATGTGTGGATAGTGCTAAAAGGGCATGAGCCAGGCCTGGCAGGGAGGGCTGGTGGCTGCTAGCTCTGATGGCTGCCTCTGAGCTATCATTGATCAGCTGCTCTTTTGACTAACTCTTGAAAATACTGTGTCCCTTGCTTTTCTCAGGCAAAGGGAAAGCACAGAGGAATTGATGGTTGCACTTGCCATGGCATGGAGCAGGGGTAACATCAGCTTTTGCATCTAGTTCAGTGACCAGCCCTCTAAGGGGCAGATAGTAAGGTGAGGTCAGCTTGTGATTTCCTTCCAACCACTCGACCCCAGACATTTAGCTGGCTTAGTCCGCCATCTGGGAAGGTAATGAGAAAAAAACATGAGTAATATTTCTGTCTTCTTGGTCTTATAGATCAAGGCCAAGATGATTTCACAGAATTAGAGAGAATGACAGAATAGTTTGGGTTGGGGGGCGCCTTAAAGATCCTGTAGTTCCATCCCTCCTGACATGGGCAGGGAAGCTTCCACTTGATCAGCTTGCTCAGAGTCCCATCCAACCTGGCCTTGAATAGTGGCAGGGATGGGACATCCACATCATCTCTGGGCAACCTGTGCCAGTGCCTTCTCACTGACACAGTGAAGAATTCTGTCTTTAAATCTTATCTAATTTTTAATGTGAGAAATTCCCATTGCTAAGCGCATAGGAGATTTTCTTGAAGAAATGGGATCTTGTCATGCAAGTTTAAATGTGTGGTCAGGTGTCTAATCTTTCAAAGTTATCTGCCTTTCTTTTCTTAGGGAAATGAGGTGGCTGCACATTGAATTTCTGATCACTGCTGTGTACCACCTGCTTGATTGAGATTGCCACTTAATAGCCAAAGCCAGTCAGAAAGCTAATGCTTTTTCAGTAACAAAAGCAAGAAAATATTTTCTGTTAAGCCTTTCCACTGAAAGTATCACACTTCTTGAAGAAATTTGTGGAAATAATATGACGGGAGAGCAAAGTGCAGCTCTGGTACCTCTGTTAAATGTGATACAACTTGGTTGATTCCTCCTTCTGTTCCCCTTGCTTGCAGCACTCCTTTGGTGGGCACCACCATCTGCCCCAGTATATTCCAGTTTTACTGGCAAAGCATTTGGGTAATTCAAGGGGCTTCCCTGCCCTTTACAGATTCTGGGAAATTTATTTTGGGTAGGTACCTATGTGCCAATATGGAATACGGCTGGAGGAGAGGAGGGTGTGTCCCTGGTGAGATTTAGACAGCAGTTTTAATCACTTTCACTAACTGTAGAAAAAGTTACATCATTTTTTCTGCATTTTCCTGAAAAATGTGGCTGCTTCATTCAGAGAAAGCCTTTTCATAATTGACTTGATGTATAAACAAAACACCTGGAGTGTTCCGGAATATAAATATTACTTCATTTTAGAGTTATGGCAAAGAGGGGAAAAGCACCCAATAATAACCCTCCCATCCTCAGGATCAGATGTAGTCTATCTAAGCAATTCCTAACGATCTAAGATAACTGGTCTTCAACAGTACCTAACCACAATCAGATAAATGGTCTTTCTTTGGCCTTGTCATGAGAAAAACTTTCCCAACATCTGACAGTGTCTTTCTCCATCAGTACATCCTGTCTCCCTGGGCTGCTAAAATGTCACCCTTTTTGTATTCTGTGAAATCAGCTCTGGCCCTTCCTCTGGGCCTTCTGCATGCTTTGCATGTGATATATTTTTCTGGTTTTTCTTTTTGAGAGATAAAATGGCTTTTGTAAGTTTTCCTACATGCAAAAGCCTGTGAAGCTGTTTTCCTCCTGCAAAGGCAGTGAGGTTTTGCTCTGAGCACTGGTTTGGGAGCTGAATGCTGGGTCTGGCTTTCGTTTCTGGGCTTGCTGCTGATGGGCAGTATGGCTTAAGGGATTTATTCAGGATGAGACCTAGAAATCCCTTTGCTGAGCGCAGCCTGACTGTTTCAGTGTGGCATCCTGAAAAAGAGATGCTGTATACTGTTCTCTCAAAAATTAAGCATGAATGAACACTTCATATACTCAGATCTTTACTTTCCCATCTGTTAAATGAGGAAAATGCTGCCCATTTCACAGGGCAAGCAAAGTTTTATTTAAGTTGATGTTAAGGTTCCCAAAGACAGTACAGTAATACTGGTAAACTGTCGACGCTGGTGTTAATGCTTCATCCTTTTTTTAAAGGATTTTTAAAGCTTTTATTCAATTCCAACCTGGATTACAACAGAGCCTTTTAATGGATTTTGCAAATTGTTCTCTAGCAAAGGTGATTTCATCCAGAGGTACCTGAAGCAACCTCAGGAAAGGCAGAAACTGCCCTGGAGGATTCAGAAAGTGTGGAAGACACTGGAAGATGGAGGGAGTTTCTGTATTCATCTCCCTTCAACATAGTAAGAAAGGGAGTTTGGGGAATGGTAGACTAGTTAGTTAAACATCAAGTCCTACAAAAATCCTGCAATAGTTAATAAAACTTTTTTAAAACACATTTCAAAAGTAGTGTCAGATCAATCTAATTTTTTTTGCCAGTGGGATAATGTGATGTAGACACAGAATAAGTAGCAGATACTATATCTGGGCTTTAGTAAAGCTTTTGGCACTGCCTCAGCACTAATCTTATGCTTGAGAGATGTGTGACATTGATTAAGCTTCTACAAGGCAGAACAAAAATGATGGGTAGTCTTGTTCAGAGAGTAATAACAAGTGACTCCCTAAGCAAAGAGATGTATAAAATCAGGTCTTTCTCTTTTTAACATACCATCATTTCATATTTTCACTAGCCAGGATAATGATATTTGTGCTAATAAATTAACAGTTCATGTAAAGCTGAAATTGCTTGCAAGTAAAACGGAGGGCAGGATCAAATGCAAAACAATCTTGACAACTTGAAGTACTTGTACCTGAAAAGGTAATTTCACGATGGGAATGTTGAAGGCACTTCAGCAGATATAGTCAGTGGCATAGCAGATGAGGAACAACCGGCTGGGTAGCATCCCTAGGGAAGATCATCTGGGCTTGTAGTGGCACGATGATAGCACGCTGTCACAAAGCACGCACACGCGGCATGCACCGAGACGTGCCAACAGAAGTTAGCTCGCAAGACATGTGAAGTAACCTGTTACCTTTCTTAGCATTCACAAAGCCTCAGAGGAATTTCTGCCTTTCCTTTTGGAGCTGTGCATCAAGAATGATGCGGAGTAACAGGAGGTTTCAGAGAAAAACAAGCATAAGCTATAAAAGAAAGAGAGAATAAATTAGAGTCAATTAGTCTAGAGAAAAAAAACTTGAGGGAAGACATATCTGTCCTTGAAAACATTAAAAGCATGATCCATTCTCCATGTTCCATAAGAGCTATGGCAAGAAATAACAGAAAGGTACCAGTGGGGACATTCAGGTCAGGAAGAGGATTTTCCTATGACAGTGATAAGTGAGCACAGTAATAATTTCCTGAGAAATCTGTAGAAGGCCTCATTAGAGATCTTTACAAACTGTGTCTGCCCCATCCCTTTGGAACAGTCTAGATGGTACAGATAATTTTTTAGGGCAGAGGTTTTGTGAGAGGACTTACTCCAGGCCAGCATTTCAGGAGTTCTGTGCTGTGGCTGCAAGAAGCATTTGCAAAGAGCAGCATTTATTTATTTCCTCCCACAACAGACCTGCTCTATTGGCAATTAACTTTGGTTGCCCTTTTTGGAATGAGGCGATTAGTCAGGGAGTCCTCGATAGGGCCAGACAGCAGTGCTCTCCATCTTCTCTGCTAGCAAGCAGAGATCCTGTGGGTCAGCAGCCAGGGAAGCAAATTTCCCCATCTTTGTGCTCGATATAATGCCATTCTCAGCAGTCTTTGCGGGTCACCACCACCATTCAGCCAGGAGCACACAATTCCTAGCGTATGAAGAAGCACGTATGAAGAAACATATTTTCAGCTCTGATTGCATTAAAGAACGGGTGTTTCTGAGCCACCAGCAGTGCAAAACGCTGACCTTTACCTGTGTTGATTTGCGTGATAGTCATTGTCCTCAACAGTTTGCCTCTGTCTAGCTGTGCATGAGTGCAGGGATGAAATATGCCCCGTGGAGGGGCAGCGGGACCGATGGCGCTCAGAGTTCCCGATAGCCTCACACAATGGAACATGCCAAATGGAGTTGGAGGCTTTTAACAGCTGAGCTCAGACAAAGTGGCTGTGCACATATTGTCTGGGGGGGGCACCGTGACAGAACGTATAATTTACAGCTCAGTGAGTTCTGTAAAAAAGCCATGCCCAATATCAGTGTAGCACCACAATGTGTTTCACTCTAAAAGGCTGGGAATCGACTTTGATTACAGCTAAGTCAGTTCCAAACCACAGCAGCTCTGCTCACTCCACCAACATTGCTCCATTTAATCAGTGGCAAAGTTTGACCTGATGATCAGCAATAAATACTAAATTTGACCATAGCATTTTTCCCTGTGATTATACTTTGGCTAGAGCAAGCACAGGCATGGGAATGGTACAGTAGAGATACTAAAGCAGCTACATAGCAACTTTTCAGCAACTGATGGCAAAAATTTCTTTTCCAAAATCACCCCAATTTTTACTGAAAGCTTATGACTGTAAAATGTAAATATATTTATTGATCACAATAAAAAGATGTGCTCAGCATGCCTACACATCCACATCTATGTGTGTGTAACTACACAGTCACATCTATGAGCATTTTTAGGCATGGGTAGTCTTGTACATTTACATTACTGATGCTTCCCTTGAGTATAATAATCTTATTTTATTGATTGTCTATTTGGATGCCGATTGCCACATGTGTGCCTCATTCTTGTTCATGTGTTAACCCTATAGAGAACTTCTGCTTATGTTTAAGGCAATCACTTTTACTGCTTTTAGATATTGTATATCTGAAAAAAGGTTTCTTGCCTTCAGAATCCTAAAATAGTGAAGCCTTTGCAACAAGGATGAAGTTATCCACTTCCACTGACTCCTTTGCCAGCATTCAGACTTCAGTAAATTTTCAATACCCTTCCCTGATTTGGAAAAGAAAAATACATTAGTGTCACACATACAAACACGCACAGGGTTTTTTTTCATATTAATTAATACAGAAAACATTTATATTGGAAATGCCTGGGGTTATACATTTTGTAAAATAGGGCTCTTTAAAGTGTAATGTAGGAAACACTAGGGATACATTTGGCTGGCAGGTATGGACACTAGACTCTTCCACTAGATGGAAACTGAATTTTCTGTGCTGTCATAGCTGTATCAGAGTCCTTGTTGGATGTCTTAATAGAACAAAAATGAATGACTGGAGCTCTGAAGTTAGGAGGCCTGAGGTGGCCCACTGCTTTTGCATGAGTAACAGAAATAATAACTGGTATTCCAGGTTTTGCTGGAATTTGTTACAAATGCACTCAAAATGCTGCTGTATTGATAGTAATATTTTTTAAATGTTATTATGCACTATACTATGTGTAATTTAATGCCTAGTGACAGGTTTGTTAATAGTGGACCATTTATTATTTCCAAGATATTTCATAAGACTTAGCAAATTAAGTGTGAAAGGGTCTTGTATATGCCAACATATTTAAATATGGATACCTATAATTATATTCCATCACTTCAGTATCGCTGTAAAATACATTAATACTGTAAATGGGATAGGAAGCAAAGTCTGAGTTAAAATATATCACTCAGATCCATTTTCAAATTACCTTTCAAAGCAAAACAAATCCTCTGGCTGTATATGGGAAGATAACTGTCCTTACTTTGCATATACAGTTATGTCATTCGACCGGAATATTTCACTGAGCTGGAATGAAATCTTGAGGTTATAAAGGGCTGTTCTTTGAAAGTATCAGCTCTGTAATGAGAAGCAGTGCAGGAAGGAAATATGGATATTGGGCACTGTTAGGAAAGGAATTAACAGTGAGTGAGATGCTGGCACAGGTTGCCCAGAGAGGTTGTGGAAGCCCCATCCCTGGCAGTGTTCAGGGCCAAGCTGGATGGGACTCTGAGCACCCTGGTGCAGTGGAAGGTGCACCATGGCAGGGGGGTTCAAACTAGATGATCTTTAAGGTTCCTTTCAACACAAACCACTCTATGATTATATGAAAAAGAAAACATTCCTATATTGTAACTTTGCATAACCATCGTCTGCCTGCACCTAGAATACCCATATGGATGTCCCCATCTCAGGTGAGAAAACCTTATTTCTTATTAGCTCCGCAGGTGAATTTCAAACAGGAATGTCTTGCTCCAGGTTGAACTGGAACTGGATTAAATTGGAAAGAGGTGGTTTTGTGACAAAACAACAGCATCAGCACAAGGAGTAGTAATAGCCTCTTTTGCAGACAGATTCTTGGGACCCCTCACCTGCAGGCTTAAAGAGATGTCTTGGAACTTAGGATCATCTATAAATGGAAGAAGCAAAGACTGTGTTTTGGGAAAGCCTTCATCTCCTGTACAAGCCAAGAATGTGATAAATGGCTTCATGTATGTGGAGCCTTGCTGCAGCAGACAGATATTTGAGGCAGAGGTTTGCCATGTCATCTAGCAGGGCTCCCGTTCCTGCTCCACCAGGAGCAAGCAGAGTGGCCACAGGGTGACCAAAGCTTGGTCAGCAGGTTTGGCAGACAGCTATTTGTCTTTTTAGACAGCTTTTTAGACTTAAGTCTTCCTTGTATTCTGGGGGTACATTTAATTTATGGCTGGAGGGGTGAGAAAGAAATCCAGCATCCAGAAATGTGAGTGAAGAATGGCAAAGGAGGATGTGCCAGGTGACAGAAAACCCATTTATGCGAGTTTTACTCAGACAAATATACCTACAAATCTGAAACTTAGAGAGGCAGCTTTCACTATCCGGATACTTTTTGACATGCCTTTCAAACTTGTGCGGCAGAAGTGGATTAAGTTAAATAGTCTGCTCAAACTGCCAGAGGCTTCACAGCCAAGCAATGAATTCCTCTAGTTCTGATTTTATTATTGGGGTATGACTTTTTTTCCTGAGTTTATTTGGAATGGCATTTTTTTATTACACACTACCTTCAAATATATGGAAAGAAGTACTTCCTGATGTGTGAGTTTTCACCTTACTGCACTGAGCAAAATGGTTATGGTCTTGTCTTATCTCTTCAGAAATTAATAGCAGATGGGACAAACCATCGCTGAAAGCGACAGGCATTTATTAACGCCAGAACCTAGTTTCTAATGCCTGGTAGGTATTATAATGCCAATGAATTTCTTTCAGAGAAAACATCCTTCAGCCTGTCAAGGTATTGAAGCCTATTATTGAAGTGAGACAGCAGAATCAACTTACTGAAAGTTGTTACTAAAGAAAATCATGTGCAACTGTAAAAAAAATTAAAAATTACTTTATTTAATGATGAAGCCTATTTATGTTGCTGTATATGTGCCCAGCTCATGATGAGAAATAAATCACATCTAAATATCTAGTAAATTAAAAGCAAGCAATAGCTGCTAGCGACTGGCCAGATCTGGAAGTGCTTTTCTGCTGATGCCAGAGTGCTAAAAAGTTCATTCTTGCACATGTCATAAGTAATTAAAGCAGTGAGATTTTTACAGTCAAAGACATCTGATTTCCCCCTGCCCTTTTTAGCTAATTAATTATTTTCCATTTTTAGCCAGTGGAATTAAGACCTATTAAAAACTAGGATAACTGGTCAACATTTCTTTTCCTGCCACACAATCCAGAAGAAAATGATAAAAAAGAGAGCAGGTTTGTAGTATAAGCAAGGATAGTCCGAGTTAACTTTCATTTACAGACATCAACCTCTTGAAGCTATACCTATAGGCCAACACCAGAGATGGGTTCTCCTAGAGGATAAAACTGAATTAGTGGGGAAGCATGTTTCCATGAAAAAAGTAGTGAGCATAAGTAGATTAGGCTGCCTCTACTGCAGCGGGGAGCGTTTGGGTAACCAGGATTGGGCAGGTGCCCAAGGTGGGGAGGGTGTAATAGCAGGAGCAGAAACATCCTCTCTGATAGTGAAGAGGAGTTTATGAGTGCAAACATTTTGATGTTCAGCTCTGTGGGTTTTTCATGAGTAGTCAGGCTGTTATTATTGTTATCTATATTCATATAGCATCTAGTAGCCTGAGGTACTACATTAAGTACTGCTCAGACTCGGTGTTGGCTCCGTTAATCCTCATGTGAAGCAGATTTGCCTTTGGGCCTGGTTCAATAGACACAGAGGTGTCTATCTGACTTAATCAACATGAAAAATTTTCTTTTAATTGCTGTGAGACTGCTGCTTGAGTGGGGCTACCTGCATGATTGTGTTTGTGATTAAGAATTCTGTTTCTATTTGGCAGAGCAGAAACAAAAATAGCTTTTTCTTTATTTCTCACTCCCTCTATGGTACTTTGACAAACATGAGAGAGAAACTTACACCTTCAGTGGAGATTGTCTTGTTGTATAACAGAGAAAACGGAAATATCAATGATATTTTTATCCTCAGCCCAACTTCTTGGATTTTGAGCTGTTTGTCCATAATTCTTTTTTTTCTGAAGCCCCTGGCTGTAGGTGCTGGAGCACTGGGTTGCACAGCACAGGCAAAATGAGCAACACTTCTCTCTGTTGCAGAAGCTGACACTGTCAACTCCAACATAAACAATTCTATAATTCTATAGATCCCTCAAGCTCATGATGCAAAAGAATGAGAGGAAAAAAACAAAAAAATCTGTGGACCTTGAAAAGTATTGAAGGACTAGCTTCTCCCTGTCTCTCTCTTGGACTCCTTTTTGTCTTTCTGACTTCTAGACAGCAAGATTGATAGATGAACGTCTGACGTTGGTAAGAGTAGAAAGAAAAGCACAGAAAGACTATGTGGTTTTGTGGTTAAGTTATCATTTAGGTAATTTAATTTTTCTGAGCCTCCATGCTCATGAATAAAACGGACATAGAAGTCAGGGGAATGGTAGTTCCTATTGTCTGTAGGTTGTTCATGTGTTAATAATATAGACTTGTAAGAATTAAGTGATGTAATGCCTTTTAGATGCATTAAGGTGTGTTTTCAGGATGTGCAGAGCCATCTCAGTGCTAAAGGATGGAGTCAGGTCGACAAGGCTGTCCCACACTACCCTGGCAAAGGAACCAGGATCTGTTTTCTGTCCCTGAGACCAGTGCAGGGCAGGACTTGCACTAAAACAGCTGAAGTCTCTCGCACTCTTTAACTTCTACCCCCACCACTGGGGGAGTGCTGGATGTCCTATCCCTGGAAACATTTGAGATCAGGTTTAACTGGGCTCTGAGCAACCTCATCTAGGTGAAGATGGCCCTGCTCACTGCTGGGGACTTGGACTAGGAAGGTCCCTTCCACCCAAACCATTTTATGATAAGTCTGTACTAAGGTTAAACCTGGCCCTGGCCTGTTCTTTGAGACCAAGACTCGAACATGCTATACCCTCCATCTTAGACGTTCTCTTTACTTTTAATTTGGTTCTTTATTTTTCAACTTCTTTTTTTTTTCCTCACCAGCTATTGTGTTTTTAATTAGCTGTTAATTCCTGGGACTAGGAAAGTTAGCCTCTGGCTATTTGGGGAATTGGGGAGGGGGGCAGGAAAGAAGGAATGTCTTGCTTCAGGGTTTTTCTTGGTTGCATCTGTCTCCATTTATTCTTCAATTCTTTTAGGCTGACTGGAGGTAATGGTTCTTAGCATGCTTTATAAATCATTCTGCAGAGGATCTGGAGTGAGCCTTTTATTTAATAAGTATGGAGAAGTGGGCTTTTATCCCTGCAAAAGAGGTGACAAATTCACTGTAATTTCTTCTGGATTACTGTATTTGGGATAGAAGAAGTAATAGAAGAGTCAAAAATACTGGTCCCGCAGCAAGTTCCAATTGTCCTACCTTCTCTTTTATTTGCCATAGAAGCATCAGAGTTATTTGTGTTGAAAAACAGCACTTTGATTTAATAGCACATAGGTAGGGGTGCTTGGAAGGAATTTAGAAGCTCACTTTGAAGGGCTGTGCCAGTCTGAAAACCTGAACATTAATGTTCTTGAGCTTTGGAAAAAGGAGAGTCTGCAGCCACATCAAATTGCTGCAGCTCACCTCCATTTCTAGACCCTGCTACAGCAAGTCTCAGATATGAGATTTCTTGCACAGGAGAGGAAACAGGATTCAGTTTCAGGGATTTCAAAGAGAAATCTTTATTCAGGCTGCTGGAAACTGTCACCCTGGCTCCTTGTCTCCTGTGTGCCTGGGATACCTGCCTCTCTTGCACAGGCTCTGAGTCTAGAGCCTCTCACTCTGGCTGCCAGGTCTGACTATAGTCAGCAGACTTTGCATCATCAAAGCTGAATTCCTCATAAAATGGTGAAGCAACTGCAGAAAAAGCTCAATGCTGACATATGGCAATTTAAAATTTACTTGAAATGAATGCTCATCATCTGGATTTTGAATGACAGTTCCATGAGGATCACATTGAATCTGTTTAATCCCCAAAACAGCAAGAAAAGTGATGCATATCTCAAGAAACACTTCATTAGCCATGTTCACACCCAGCTTAGTGATGAAAAATAAACAGATTCGTAGGTCATAGGAAGTGGTTTCTTTCCGTCCGCAGAAGTAGAGCAGAATGAACTGTGAAGGCATTTTGGTTTTAACAAATGTGTAGCTGGGCTCAGCAGCCTTGCATGTGCTGAGCACCCTGGGTGTCAGATGTCAAAGATGCTCTGTCATGGTCAACACTTATGTCTGTGGTGTGATATCTCATCTCTCGGCAGTCACAAACATTTGGTTTCTGGTTTTAGTACCTCTCTGTGCAGCTTGTGTATAAAAGTCCTGTCAATTTTCAACGTTAAATAATAGAGTAAATAAATAAAATAGAGTCATTTTTTTCCAGGAGCATGTTACTGTGCTGTAAAAGCCCAGCTCTTCTGTGTGCTTCTCCAGAATCAGCATCCCCTCTCTAATAGCATACAAGGTTTGAAAGAAGACAGGATCTCACTGATATTTTTTCCCCTTGAACACCTACCTGCCGAGGAGCATCTCAAGAAATGGAATGCCCAAAGATACCAGAAATACTTCTGTAGTGCAGGGCACTTCATCACCTTTCACCCATATCAGTATTCCTCCTTTTTGTTTGGTTTTTTTTTTTGTTTGCTTGCAGGATGCGTGCTTGTGGTGTCTGTCATCGAACAGCTTGCACAGTGGCACAACAGCACAGTAAAGGCAGCCGTGGAGAGACTGTGTGACTACATACCTGGTAAGTACCAAATAATGCACCATATGTCGTGTTGGTGCTGATGTATTTCCCTGTTAATTAAAAACTCGCATGGGAAGGCTGAAAAAAAACTTTATCCACCTCCTGTGCACTATCTCAAATGTGTGTAACTGGGAGATAGCAAGTTGCTATTTACAGCAGAGTCAGTGGCATGGCTTCACTTAGAGTCAGAGCTGGGATTTTGTCCCAAAGTTAGAGGAAATGGGGCTGTATTAAGCCCCACAGGCACGTGAGCACCAACACATGCAGACCAGTTCCCTTTCTTTTTCTCCCCTTTGTCTCTTTGTTAGCAGCTTAAGAATAGATTCACTGTATGCCCCATCACTCCTCCTCCTTGTTGATACGGGTCTTTATTGCAACGGTGAAGATGAAAATGTTTTCAGCGGGTATGGGAACTGCTATTGTAACATTTTAAAAATGAGATGAGGCTGACAGGTGTAAGATATGAGCATTTGGTGTGCACAGAAAAGCTACTGAAATGTAATTGCTGATAAAAATTTCAAAAGAGATAGCTATTCAATACAAATATATGTAAGACTCCCCTTTTTCTGCCCCTTATTTTATCTATCCAAAGGAGTTTTGAGGTCCACATGCACACCCCTAAATAGAGAACAGTTTGAATGCCAGAATAGCTTTGTGCCTCACAGACCAATCCTATAACTATTTAAGCAACTAGATCTCACATTCATTATATCTTTTTGATGTTATTAATGTTAAAAGATGGCTTAGGATTCATTAAAATGACATTTTTATATGATTTTGTCAATTGTGTCTCTGAGAAATCATCTTGCTCCGCAGAGCCTAGCTTCACAGAAGATATGTGTAGAATATTAATTCTCTCCTTTCCAAGGGAGGATTTCCCAATGCAGAATGGGGCAGGGAGCTAATTGCTAAGATTCATTCATTGATAGAATGACGCTTATCTGATTTCTATTCCGAAAGTCATATCCTCAGTGTTTTAAATTACAGGCACATAACCATGAAGTTGCAATTAGAAGCACTGATCCTGCTATTAAAATACAATTTTCTTCTTTAAATTATGACATGCTAGCTCTGTGTTCATGATTCACTCAGTGGACCTTGTTCTTCTGACATGTCAAGATATTTCTTTTCAGCTGCCATTCTTTACACACATAAAATCCTATTATCCCTTTAGTTGAATCTGTATAATCCAGTTACCTTCTGAGATGCATGGATATACACAGTAGAAAAAAAAAACAACCTGACCCTGAACTTGAAAGGAGTGAAAAATCCTATGGATTGTGTGGGAGCTACAGTGTAACCCGATTTATCCTCTCCTGGGAGGTGAACGCTGCAGCCCAGCAGGAACCAACAGCTTCCTCTTGCTGCTTGAAACAGTGGAAAGGCTTTGGATGCTCATGAGGAGCAAAGCTACTAAAGCAGGTCATGCATTTCACATGGAGAAACAATTTCATTATTATGCACATGCCTACAATCGATAGCAAGAATAACAGCACAAATTAATGGCAATGAGGCTTTTCCTAAGGCATAAAAAGGAGTAGGACTCCAAAAACGCCGGAAGGTGGGTTTTTTTGAGGGCCTTCTATAATTCTGATTAAAATCAAGTCAGGTTTGGATCAAGCCTTGTGTAAAGGTATGTGATGTTCAAGAACAAAATATGCTTAGAGAAAAAAAGAAAATTTCAGTACCTGTCAGTCCCACTCAATCTCACAGGCTGTGTAGAAAACAGAACCACATCCTCATTTTTATGGAAATACTCGCAACGTGTGTGATTCAAGCGACATGGCAAATAAACCTATGAGAGTTAGAACAGTAATGTCAAGAGTGAAGAAGGCTCTTGAGTAGATAGAAAGGCCAGGTCTGGGAGGAGGGGCAGTATTTACAGTGTGAGAATGTTTGTTTACCTGGGTACTGAATGTCTGCTTGATGACACAGAGGTGTCTGGTACCTGAAATGTGCTTTGAGACCCTCTGCCTCCGGCTTTGCCTCTGAGTCATGCTCTACTTCTGTGTTGACCACTGCAGTGTAAACACCTTAGAGCTCAAGTGCAAATGGCAGCATGATAATAGCATCTTTTCTACAAATATTCGTCCTCTGAGATTCAGCCAGCATTTGTGTTTCCAGGACTATGAAGCTATACAGGAAAACCTTCCAGACTGTTCTTTTGAAAGAACAAGGCAGCTTAGGGGATCGCTTTTACCTGAAGCAAGTGTACTCTTTATTTTCTCTGAAATTTTAGTTTTGCTTAAGCTCTTTTCTTGCCCCTGAACACCCACAGTTATTCATCATTTTTCTCTTTCCCTCCCCCTCTTTTCTGACTTACACTGCTTCTTCATAACAGAGATTTCTCTCTGCAATATCCTCTCCTTGTGTGTGTTAGCAGAGCTGGAGATTTGTGAATGCAGGAATGCAGGATGGATCCGATGGCAAGCCCTGTAAATGCTGCCTGTGTCTTTGGTCTTGGTGTTTTGTTGAAAGCCAAAGCCTGAATGGCATCTGAATCTTCCAAGAGGACTTTATGTGCTCAATGATAATTTAACATTATTACTATTCCTTTTACCTCCCATCATTTTTACACCGTGGGGTAAGCTTCCTATATGCATAAGGAAATCACTATGACCAGCAAAACACCTATATCAGCTCCCCAGGGCTGATGGGCAGCCAAAATCTCCTCTCTTCTCAGACACCAGGAGAGGTTACAGCAGCCAGATGGCTCTTCCAAAGCCAAAAATGTCGTGGAAACCAGCTGGTTTGGGAAACTCAGAAGGAGATAATTGCCTGTGATGCACTGGGGAGATGTTGGGGAAGTCAGCCACATTTGCCTGCAGGCTACTTTAGGGAGCCAGGTACCCCACTGGCAAGCCTCATCAGAGGGCGTTCTAATCAGCAGTGATGCCAAACACAGGGTTATTGATGTCTGCAATATCTTTCATTTTAGGTGAACAAGAATAAAATCTAATCCTAGTCAGGAGACCAATTTTTGCCTACAGATCGCTTCTAAAGAGCCAATAGTGAGGAGTTATGTGGCAAAGGAGGCAAAGAAATGAAGCTAATAACTTGATTGAAATAAAACACCGGTCAGGGGATAGAAAAATCAGCTACTGTACTTACAGAAGCTGCCTGCAACACCATGACTAGGAGAGTGTTGGGGAAATGATCTCTTCATTCCCAGATACACCTTCCTGGTGCCAGTTCTCCTTTCTCAGGTGCAGGTTGCCAGCTGGGGTGCCTGCAGTCCTGGCAGGAGAGTAGCTGTGGGAGCAGGAGGACCCCCATGCCCACCAAGGGAGTCACTGCCACAAGGCTTTGTACCCTTCTCACAGCAAAACCAGCTAACCAGTCTGTATGCAGCAGCCCCCCCAACCCTGGGTGTCTCCAGCCTGACACTGGTTACAATGGATTATACAGCCCAAAGCTGGAGGGAAACTACTGCCTTGGATGTTTCTATGGCTTTTCTCTGGGAAAGATGAGAATACTCTCTGCTTTCTTTCCCAAGTAGAGATAGTTATCTGTCTGGGAAATGGAGATGCAAGAGAAAATGACAACTCTAAGGAATTGGAGGAGCTGCAAGTTTGTTGTCACAGCACTTGTGTGAACCTGTCTCTTGTGGCATTTCACAGCATCACCCCTGCTGGAGCAAGGCCTGACACCTCCTTTGCAGGATTTGTTCATGGTTAACCAGCTCTACTCTGTTCAGGCAGTTTTCCTTCATGGGAAGTGTCAGATCAGTGCCCTGCTTGCATTCAAGCCCCCAGTCTCTCTCCCAGTGTCTTTGCTCGTGTGCATGGATCACCTGTTATTTTACTATGGTTCTTTAAAGAGATCTCTGATGAACTGTCTTTCTGAGGACATGCGTCACACACATTAAGGAAACCACCTGAGCCACCATCCCAAAAAGGCACACGACTGTAGATTGTGAAAGGAAGCCAAATGAAAAGTGTCAAATATTTCTTTGAATGCAATTACTCCTGCACAACTCCTACTGTACACAAAACATCTTCTCTTAACTCCACAAGCCCCCAGGAGCTGTGATGCAGTTCTAGAAGTAACATCAAGCCCAGCATCACTTTCTGACTTTGATTTATGTGTTTGTTTTCTTTCTTCTTTCAAACCTATGGAGATGTTTGTTTAAACTGCTTTGAAGATCCTGTGGCATGCACAATTTCTTTTGCTTTTTCCATTAAGCCATACTCAGAAAAAATAACAAAAGCTAGTTATACTTTTTAGTCTTTATCATGTGACTTACCTAAAGCCAGAAGGGTTTTAGGCAAGATTAGAAATTCAGGTTTTCTCATTCTCTGGAAAAGACTGAGATCAGAGTTTCACATGCCTTCCCCTAAGGTAAATCAGCATTCACCTTGATGAACCAACTGCTGGTGTATTTTGACTGCTGTAAAACCAGTTTCACCATGCTCAATTACTTAAAAAAAAATCAAAAATTATGTTTTCTAGAAAAACTGCAAGGTTTCTGTATCGTACTTGCTGAACTTTATGGACCACACATAGCTGAACTGTAAGTAATGCTGTGTCCTCTCAGATTTTTGCTTTGTTTGCTCTTGACAGGTACAGATGCACTGTCAGGGAGGGATTTCACTCCTAAAATCATATTATTTTTAAAGCAGATATGCTTTAGAGGGATTCTGGTTTGGCATTTGATACAGCTGTTCCTGAGTGAATAAACACAGGCTGCCACTGGTAACCATTTTGATATTCCATTAAAATATCAGATCAGACCCACCTGATGTAATTACCTTTTGAAATTCAGCTCATTTGGCTGAGGGAGGAATCTGAATAACCTGAGTGTGTGAAACAGGTTCTATAAAATCACACTGTTGTTGCTTGGCTCTTACTTTCCATTCTACCTTTAATCAGGCTTTCTAATTGTCAGCCCCTACATGCTCTCAGCCCTGACCTTGATATGCGCTCTTGGGGAAGCCTACTATTTAATCTAAGTGATTCAAAAAATAAAATGTAGGTCATTTTATTCCTCTTTGAAAGTTCTTAGTTTAATTAACAGAGCTTTTACTATACCTTCTTCTTCCCTAGGGCTTTTATTTTTGTTTTTAAAACTAGCCAAGGGACTGCAAAGTGCTTACAGGACTAAGAAGTGCTATAATAAAACATTTTAATTTAATTCCTGATTAGCCCAGAGGTGTGTCCCAAAAAGGAAGAAACAATCCTAGCACTCGTGCTTGGTGATTAAAGGTTAAGGATCTTTGAAGGATTTCTGGTTATTTTGTTCAGTTAATGACTGAACATTCATATGTGCCAAATTGCATATGCATTAACTTTAACCTTTAAATCTTTGTCAGGCTTATGACTGATTAAAAAACTGGAATAGTTATAATGCATTTGATTCAGGTGCTGCATGTAGAGCACAGTCCTTTTTCATCATCCTGGGTTCCAGTTTTAAATGCTGAGTAGGATGTCGTGGCAAAAAATTGTTAGAGCCCAGCACTGCACTGAGCAGCAGTTATGGGCCACAGTGAAGTGAGCTGAGATTACTGTGTGGTGTTGGGAACATTTAGCTTCCCATGGAAATAGCTTCTACTTTCAAGAGCCCAGAAAAACATAATGGTCTTTGTTTATGCACCATTTCATTCAGCATAGACAAGGAAATGAATGCCGATGTGGTTTGCCATTCCTTGAGGCTGTGTAAACAGGATCCAGGACAACCCCTTTGTCATCTCTACTCTCCTCCAAAGGTGAGTTGGTTTCCCACTTTTCTTAAAACTACTGATTGTCGAATGTCTTTTAAGCTGGAACTGAGCAGTTTGGAGGCTTCCACTGCACATGCATTGTCTAGAAAATAACCATTTAGAGCATGACATTCCTAAAAAATGTCTGTTGGAATAAAAGGTGCATAACACACATTAGCTGTGTGGACCACCATCAACTGCATTGAGGGAGCGTGGGAGTCACAGCGCCAGTCTAGATCAGAGAGGAAGCATAGGGGCTTTACTGTTAAGCAGTACAATAACCCCAAAGCAGATACTCAGCTGAGGTTCATCTATGCCACCACATTGCCACAGCACGACAAGTGATCCCCACATTGCCTGATCTGCCGTGACAGCTTGTGTGGGCACAAGTTACCTGCTGCAAATGCAGGGCTGTTTGACTTGGATTAGTCTGCAGTGCATGAGGTTTAAACTAATGCGCATTATCTTTTGCCACAGGCTGAAAACATGTTTAATTACCAACACCTCTTTGATGTACAGTTACTTGCTACAACACTCGCATGTCCTTGATTGCATGTCCTAGACCTTTGCTGTACTCATACACATATATATCTGCACATGTGTCTAAACATGTGCTGTTTGTTTTGGGATTCTTTTGGTTGCGAGTAATTTTTCCCTTCCCAGCCATCATGCATCTGCAGTCACACTAAAACTCATGAGTGTCAAAAGCTTTCTCTCTTTTTTTTTTTTTTTTTTTTTTTTTTTTAGTTTGGTGGTGTTGAAAAGAAAGCCATTCACTTCAGTACCTATTTTTGGAAATCTTTTTCCCTGCATCTGGATGGAGAAAGGCATATTTGATTTCTAATGGTCTGCATGACATGTTTCACAAGTGTCTAGTCTGGCAGTCAGTGAAATCAGGCAATCATTTTATGGACTTCAATGAGCTGCGGTTCATCTCCAAGATGGATTTAGTTCTGCCAGTATTAAGGTCTGGAGAAATGCTTGCCTTCCAAGAATGAGAGTAACATTTGGTTTATAGCAAGTTGAGTCCATGCTTCACAATACATCAACATAGAGATCTATGGGTGTGCAACCACACAGGGCTGAAAGAAGACAAGTACAAGCAGCAGAGAGGGCCCACACGATCTCAACTCAAACAGAATATTGCCCAAACTTCATCAAACAGGCACCATCAGAAATCCCTCATCATGAACTGAGTACTAGAAGTGAGAGGTGCCTCTTGAAGTGAGAGAATGCAGGCAATGAACTGCACTTCAGGAGAGGGATGGACTCTCCATGGCTGCACATCGAGCTAGGCTTAGGAGTGTAGAGAGAGGGATTGTTCAAATCAAGGTGGCTCCTATAAAGAAGTTAGAACAGCTATGTTGGAATGCTCGGCTGATCAGACAGAGGGGAAAAAATGCCACTTGTGGGGTTGCTGTCACATCTTTGTGAGCTCTTATCTGTGAGCAGGTGTAGGATGAAGGTTTTGATACCCTCCACCTCCAGCAACCACTTCAGTGAGTGCACTGTCCACAAGATGGAGTTTTATGTTGGTTTTTTTAACAAAATTTGGGCTTTTTTGCATGGCCAGACACTGTCCCTCTGAGTGAGTGGCTCAAGCAAGCCCTCTTCCCTTCCAAGTGGTAGTTGAATCCCTTTCTGCAAGGTATCTGTTTCTCAAGAGGAATAAAGGGACTCTACCAACAAAATAGGGTTTTTACACTGACTGTGCCCTTCTTTTTGGCTCTCCTTGTGCCCCAAGAGAGCACAAGGAGATGGGAGGAGAAGAGCAGTGCTTGGAATTCATGCTCAAGTGGTTGATAAATTGCCCACAGTAACTCTGTGACAAGTCAGACTGAGTAAAGATGAATTATGGGTGAAAAAAATTAATATACAATCAGAGACACAGGTGCATAAAATGCAGTTTACCTCACATTTGCTTCTTTAGTTTGTAATTTGATTGATCACTTCAGTTTTATGAGTCTGCAAATGTTGGCTCAGTCCCCTGCTGAGTGTTTGAACAAGACTTTAATACTAATGACTGTTCTGTTCAACTCTATTGATTTTCAGGTACTTCACTTATTCATTTAGACTTCTGGATGCCCATTTTCCCAGAACTAGTATCATATTTGTACTGGCAAAGGGAGTGAAAAAAATAGCAATACTTGTCCTTGGAAGGCAGTATAATGCTCAGGCTTTAATTGCCTTTAAGCTAGAAAATATCAACGTGTATCTGCTTTTTCTGCCATTAGTTTATTTTTTTTTCTGTCATTAGTTTTTTTTTTCTGTTTATATGCTGTTGCTTCAGTGAGGTTCTGTGTTTGAGGAAGGAAAAGCCCCTGCTTCAGAGGCCTTTCAAGCTTTCTATTTAATGGAGACAGCAATCCATGTAAACGCTACATGCATCATTTTACATACTTCCCTGGTCTCTGACAAATTAGCCCAAATTGTTATTTTTTTTGCCAAGCTGCCTGGAGCTATTAGCACTCTGTGATTATTCTGGAAGACTTTGCTCTAATTATGAATAAGAAATATTACTTAGTTTGCACGGAGCTGGAGGAGAAGGGCATCCAGCCTGGGCAATGGCAACCCCCTGTTGCTGGGGCTTGGGCAGGGTGGGCTGCTCTGCTAGGGAGCAGTTTCCGGACCTCTGATGTTGGTGGGAAAACTGTAAGGGGCCCTTGCAGCTCCTGGATCACCAGCATGACTGTAGGACCAGATGTCACTTGTTATGGGTCCTGTGAGCTCCTTCTTGCCACCAGTGGCTCGTAGAGCAAGGCAGAGGTTCTCCCCTGCCCTTTAGTAGGAGGGTGACAACACTGGAGTCTCCTTCAAGTAAAGAGACAAACTAATAGGGCGCATCAGAAGTGTAGGCTTACTAAAGGTGGCTGAAAACTGGAGGGTATCTGAAGCTGCTATAATGTGCTTTGTGGTTTAAGCCACATCAACAGCCCATATTCTTGTATGGGCTGCAGCAGCACTCCAAAACACTGACAGCAGTATAGGCATCCAAGATAGCTGGTTTAGGATGACTGGAAAATGCTTAAGCCAGAAATGTTTATCAGTATATGCTGAAGACTTTCTGCGCTAGGTCGTGTAATACAGGGATGTTCCTCTAGTGAGTGAAAGGGGCTGAAATAGGGTGAAGGGTTTTAGGCACTGCATACCAAGTTTCCTTTCTGACCCTGAGAAAAAACAGGTTTGCAGTAGATTATTCTCAGCTTGTCTCTAGATTTTTTTAAGCCAGCTGGCCTGTTTGGTTAAATGGCAATACTTTAATTGGTTTTGTTGGGGCCAGAATAATGGCTTGACTTCACTGCTGTGGTTGTGCTCTAGCAATCACTAAAACAGTCTGTATTGGAAGCAGTTTGTACTCCATCTTTCTGCCTTTCAAGGTGCCTCTTCTGCTTTCCATCACTTTTCAGGTTCGGATTATCAGAGACCTCTTGGCTGCATATTTTGGCTTAATCTTCACCAAAAGTATTTTGGTGGAAGTCATTTTACATTAGCAAAAAATATACATATTTATGCTTTTATCATTTTATCTTGCCAAATAAGCATCATTCTGGTTCATGTACCCTCTATCAGGTGTTTCACTGATTTTGTAGAAAGCAAAAGCCACATCCCTCATGGACTAATATTACTGTTGCCAGCATGCTGTTTGACAGAGTAGGAGCCAACCAAATCTGGGTGGAAAAAAGAAACCCTTTGGGGTTTAGTAAAATAAAAATACTCCTGCTGTTTTCTCTTATTCATCTTTCTCAATTAAAATGTGAACTTCTTCCTGGGAGATGAGACAGAACCAAACTCCAGGCGGGGATTGCTTCTGTATTCCCAATTTAGAGCAGGTGGTCAGTCAAAAGTAGACTTGTGACTGGGACCTGTTTCATTCTTTCAGGACCACAAGCAGTAAAACAAGCATCTGGGAGGCAGGTTGGTCCTGTGGAGCAAGATGACCTCCTTTTAGCCTTTGTTTTTGGAAACAGGAAAAAACTACCAAAATGTGAGTTTCTGCTGCAGCCAGAACTGAGCTCTGAAGAAACTATTGTAGACGAGTAATAGCAGAAGGCAGTTTGAGTGCTAGTTCCTCCTCTTTTACTTGTTTCTCTGCATTTCCTCTGTTCCTCTTTACTGGCAGAAAACAAAATAAAATAAACCCTACCCCAACTGAAAATGCAAAGAACCCCCAAAAAGGGGAATCATACTACCCCAACATTCCACCAAATAAATCCAAAGGAAATAGAGTGACATGGGATTAGAAAGGTGGTGCATGCAGCTGTGCCATGCCAATGTGGAAGCTGTCTCAGGCAGGACCCTTGAAAACAAGTCTTGGATGACCCACAGGCACAGAGATATTTGGGGTGGGAGGGTGGTTGACTAAATTCTGAGGAAAGGGAAGCATTGCTTGTGAACAAATCCCACTTTTATCTGTGCTGTTCGACAAGCTTGCAGAATTTTGCTATCTTGGTATTCTTGGTTAAAGGATGAGGAAAATTAGTTAGAAGGGAAACTTGGAGTGTTTTGTAAATATCTGGTCTCCTGGGAAAAAGCTGGCTAACGAGGATGATAAATGAGAGGGAATTAGAGTTGGTTCATGCATTTGTTTACGATGAGAAATACATCTGTTTGCCAAAAAATAAATCATTACTGGGAACGCGTGGTCTCTGAGGAGAATGCTGAAAGAAGGCAGTGAATGAAATCCTAGTGATGCCCTGCCCTCAGCCCCATCCATGGTTGGATATTTTATGCACACAAGGCAGCAGGGCTGGTCTAGGGGGTGGATGGTGCTGGCTGCTCCCCAGGAGTCATCCATCAGCTGCTGAAGCCTGGGGTACCCCCTCCTTGGTGGTGTTCTCCTGCCAAGGGAGAGGAGGTTACTTGCTAGCTGAGATGCAGCAGGAGAGGTTGTGTGGGCCGTGTGCCCTTCAGTGGCAGGCTTGACATGCTGGTGTCAGCCAGGGATTACAGGTGACCCAGGAAACCAGGAGGGTTTCCTTCCTAGTGGGTGTTTCAGCTGCCAGCCTGGAGTCTTGGCTGAAGTAACTTGTGAAGTGAGAGAAGGTGTCAACTTTAGTGCTTGCAGAGAAAGCATTTTCTATGTGCAAGATTAATCCAGCCTTTTCTTCCCTTGTTTTCTGCTTTCTGAGTGCAATATTCCTGTAGCTTCCTGAAGCATGCATTTCTCATGTGCTGCTGCTGTGAGCAAGAAAGGTCTTTCCTACCCTGCCCAGCAGAAAAGGATTGATAAATCCTACCTCTCTGGGAGTTTTCCTTCTATTATACTCAATTTCAAGCCATTTTTCACATCTGCCTCTCAAGTAATTTTACTCCAGAAATGACAGCAGCTGGTATTGTACAACATAACTATGGCAAACATAAGATGCATGGTTGGTTTTGGGGACAGCAGTTGCCGAGGGGGAAGAAACTAGAAAACAATGTCTTGGCTCATTGCTAGCCTCTCTCATCTATTTGTGACATACCCTGATTTTTAGAGGACTATAGACACCATGAATTAAACATATTAGCTACATATATTAATGTGACACATATATTAAGTCCCAGCAACTTAGAAGTCTGTGTTCCTTGCTGCTTGTGCTTATTCGTCCGTATCCCTTTATGTTGTTCACCATAAATTTTTGACCCTTGAATATCACGGTTAATTAATTTGCTTTGATCACTGCCTAAATAAATTATAATGACATGCTAAATTTTATCCCCAGCATAAAAATGTTGGCAACAATTACTTTAAATACAAATTAAGTCTGCTTTAATATTCTAATCTGGCATGCTGCTGTTCAGTAAGGTGCCATCACATGAGGGGCATTTTCTTTTTTTCCCAAATGCTGTAATAATAGCTCTTGCTGAAGCATACCTATTCTCCCCCTTGCTGAGTTCCTGTAGCTCTATCCAGATAAATATAAATTTGTGCTGACTTTACCTCGGAGCCCTCAGACCCGGTTGATGTTAGGCTGGCAGTAATGTCCTTAGGCTGGACTGTAGGAGGTACTGATAGCAGGTCATATTCAGACAGAACAGTTTGTCCCCACTAATAATTTTGAGCAGAAACCAGGTGCTGACACATTTGCAATACTCTGGATTATTTTTTTCCATTGAAACATTGTCAAAAATAATTGATTTTTGTCTCCTTTTTTATTTTAAGGTTGGGGGGTTTTGCCAGTTCTCAAAGCCTACAGATCATAAATGGTTATTCCTGCTGAAAACTGCAAACAGGCAGTGCTTTCAGCCTTCCTCATGCTGAATGCTGAGGGGAAGGACAGAGGCCATCACTTAGTTACTGCCTCACAGATATAGCTGTTTTCAAATGTGGCCTAATAAATGCAGCACAACATATGGGAATTGTCATCGCTGAGATACAAGAATATTGTCCTGAATTGAAAATGGAACAGCGGGGGGGGGGGGGGGGGGGGGG
>JAHLSL010000117.1:1257120-1333278 GCA_025920805.1 Petroica traversi | reverse complement strand
CCCCCCCCCCCCCCCCCCCCCCCCCCCCCCCCCCCCCCCCCACACTGGTATTATCCTGACCCTCCTAAACTCCTCTGTCTCGTCTCTTTCTTTTTTTTTCCCCCTAAATTGGAGTTGTGAGAACTTCCTTTCTTATGGAAAGATATGGCAGAATTTAGAAAGTGCTGTTCATCAGAGCTGCTAAACTGTTGTTAAATATTTTGGATGTCATGAGTAAATCTGGGGCATCTCCTCACCTCCCTGTCTGGGATGAGTCCTTGTGGCAGCAGAAGCAGTGTGATCTTTCTGCGCTGTGATGCAAGACAAATTTCATAAGGCCAGGTCAATGTTTAACAGCGCAGTGCAGAAACAGCCCCTGCTTATTGCCCATGTCTCAACATTTATCCAGGCAACATGCAGGGCTGTGGGCCCTGTGGGCTGCAAAGATGTTTGTGGAGGTTTTTGCAATGGCAGAGCCTTGAGGAAGGCTTGGTGAGCAGGACCATGGCCGTGTTTGGCAGTTCCTGACCATGGCAAGCAGCCATCAGTCTGCATTTGACCACAGCCTTGCTGCACCACATGTGGTACATCTGTCCTCCTGCTGCCACTCACACCCATGGATGGTGCCCTTTGCACAAAATTTCCTTTCCTCCTTTAAAGAGCTTGTGTGCAAAAGGATTTCAGGAATTATTTGTGTACCACTAGTAGTTGACTTATTTGTAACCCATGGCCTTATGATGGCCAGCCTGATACCTCTCCAAGACCTTTTCTTGGAATGGTTCTCCTACTCTTTCTTTCTATGTAGGTATAAGTATCCACATTCTGGAGATATCTCAAAATGCCCCTTCAGCAGAAGTTGGCATGGACCCAACAGAAAAACTATCTTGCCACTGTCAGCAAGAACTTGCCCTCCAAGGCAAGTATTTCCAGAATAAAAAGGTAGCCTTTCTGGATCCTAAGCAGGAGATTTTCCTTCTAAACTCTATTCCCTACTTTGTACCTTCCTGCATGCCAGGTTCCCCTGCTAGGATGAACCTCAGCCGAGTATAACCCTTATCCATGCAAGAGCAAATGTTTCCTCTACTCTTCCATAGTAAGTCAGACTGACATTACACAAGTAATGCTCTTTTAGCCTTCTAATGGATGGGTTTTCCTTCAGAAGGAGTCACTAGAGAAGTATGTCCTCTGCAGCTCACACAGTGCAGTCAGGATATGAATTTCATCTCTTCAGCTGATCTGGACTTTTCCTTGGGAAATAAATGATGCCCTGGAGCAAAATAAATGAACTCTTGCAACTGGAGTTTCATAGAAGGTGACTGGATATTGATTGTTAGTCCAATAAAAAGTAACTGATGAGGAGTTTGTGGACTCATACATCATTTCTGTGCAGTGACTGATATTAAAATAGAAAAAAAAATGGTAGGAAATGGGGAAAAAAGTTGGTAGGATACTCTGAAGCTGATCTGGTAGTTTTTCATTTTGTTCTTGCTCTCCTAGGTGGGATTGAGTACCGCAATAAGAAAAGCAAAAAGAATTATGAAGACTTCCAAGGACCTGGTAAGAAATCTATGGCATTAGGGTGTTTTAAGTTGTACTGGCATTTTATCAGGAGTGAGTCCTTGTTTGTTTTGTCTGACTGTGAATCCTCCTGATTAGCATTGAAATGAATGCTGACTCACTCCTACTTGATACAGGATCTGCTCTATTAGGTGACACTGGAAAAAGTATTGGGAGAAATAAAGACAAAATATGAAAGTACAAAAAAAAAATAATGAAAAATGCGGTTACCTTGTAGCTGTATGTAAGTGGGTGCCTCATGAACTGACCCTCAGAGCAACTGCACTTGGGGCTGTCTGAAACTCAAGCAATAGCCTGAATGCAAATTCTGCATATTTTACCTGTATTTGAGAGATGCTGCCTTTGCCTCTCAAATTTGAAAACTGGGGTTTGAAATCTTTCTGCCTCCAACAGTTTTCAGATTTGGAGAGGACCTCTAAAGGATAGCAGAGAAGGGGATCAGCTTTTATTCTGCTATGTTCACTTAGACGAGTCAGTTCAGCCCTAGAGTTTGCTTCCAGTCGTTTTCAGGCACTTAATGCCGAGGAAATGCTTTAACTGTTTGTGAAGAAATTATTGATATTTCTTATTTCTGAATCCTTACTGCGCTGCTACTCACAAAAGTGAAAATTGAGGTGCCTAATTAGTCTTTGGGCAATTGCCAAGACAGGGAAATAAGCAAAGCGCTGGAGAGACGGGGTGCAGCTCCAGCAGAACAGCAACCAGCAGGATCTCTTATTCACTCTCCTTCCTATTCAGTGCTGTGCTACTGATGGCCTGAAATTTCTGCTCAAATTACATGACATTTTTATTCCTCTTTCCCTGGAGCAAGTCCCCACGTTAACACCTGCAAAGAGATGCTCTGAGTCAAGCAGGTCCTCTCAGTGAGCTGGAGATCAGGTGCAGACTCGGGGCTGGAGATGGACCAGTGTGGGGGTGCTGTCCCTTGGGGCACAATTCCTTTGCTTCCTTGCATGTGCTATATCATTGGCATATTGGGCTGAGTCTCTCATATGGCCAGCCACATCCCATTTTCTTGGGCTGGGCATGCCACATCCATTCAGGCTCTCCTGGATAGGGTGGCATGGTTACCATCACTCTTTGGATGCAATAGGCTCTCCTGTTTTGCCTGTACTCTCCCATGTCCTCAAAACTGCTCTCAGTGTCCATTGGCCCTTGGCCCTTGGCCCCTTCCTGCTCCTAGCTGCCCATTTACCAGCGGGAAGGACAAACAGACTGCTGCAGAGAGGTCACAGTCAGGTTTCAATGTATTTCCAAACCTCCTGCACAATGCATGGTCAGCTCAAATTAGAACATGTATCACATGCTTGCTCAGGCCTCTCCTGCAGTTATTCCTGGTGTGCTTCCTTTAACAACCCTGGCTGAAACTTATTTTCAACCTGGAAAAGAGTAAATAACATTTCTAGAGGCATTACTTCAGCTTGCAATTTCCCAGTCACCCAGATTGAAGTTATTTTCAGATCCAGAAAAACAATGCAGTAAGAAACACAAAGGAGAATCTCTAGGAGGGACCACAGTGTGAATCATGCTTGCGTAAGCCATGTATCCCAGAGCAGCAGCATGTGATGAAATAGTAAGGAAATCACCTGCCCTGTCTCAAGGCTGCCAAGTAACGATCTGTTACCTGCACAGACAGATACACGACAGTGAGAGATGAGGTGCTCTCACTGCCTGGGGAGATTACCTGGCTGAGTGTGTGGGTGAAAACCCAGAAACACCTCAGCTGTGGTAGGATGTCCCTGTATCCACATCAGCGAAGAGAGAAAAACATTCATCTGGCCTCTTTCATGCTCTGGCTCATGCTAGACAAAAAAAAAAAAAACAACACCATTAAATTAGATCTCTTAATTATTCTCATATCTGTTATTTTGGTTGCTTTTGCTCCACTGCATGTTTGGGGAAAGCCTTCTGAAGAAGTTTTTGCAAGTAACTGTCCCCATCTTGGTTTGGCAGCTGTGTGTGACTGTGCACAAAAAAAGAGACGGGATAGTGGCTGTTGTAATGAGAATGGGAGATCCATCTGGATCCCAGGATTTCACATTTACTTGGAATTTCTTAGGATCATTACGAGTTTGGGAAAAAGAAAAGGTATTCACCACATGTAGAGATGCAGTGAAAGCGGCTGCAACTTCAAAAATTTCTAATAAATGTCTCCATTCATTAAAAGGAGAGAGCCATCTGTAAGGCACTGGCTTAAACCAAACACCAACAAGCATTAGGGGCTCATTGTTATTCTTTTTAGTAAAGCCAATTAAAATAATTACAGAATTATCATTAGGGAATGTTAAAAGGCAATGAATAGGATATTAGTGTTATCAATCACTGTGAGCACCTCTAGCATTAACTTTTCTTGCGGGTGGAGAAGATATACTAAGGGGCATCTTTGAGCAATAGCAATGAAAGAATGGTGATTAGAGTTGTGGCTGTAACATTTTATGAGAGCAGGCATCATTTGTACAATCCTGTCGTGTCTACAAGGTCTCTGCAAGTCACAGCCTGGCAGTGGAACAAGTGAGAAGCCATGGAGGGAGCCCAAAGGGAACTGACAGGCAGAGGAGGGCATAAGCTGATCTCCTGCCCACCCATTTACACAGGGGCAAGTAGTCCATCTTCTTTCAACAACTCATGCTGCAATCGTAGCCTGGCTCTGCTGGGAAGGACCCAAAAGTGCCTGCTCACACAAAGATTCCCTCCTTTTTTTATACCTGTATTCCCTGCCTTTTGAGAGTAGCTCAAGGCACCCTCAAAGATCAGATGAGCCACGCTCCTGCACAACCCCAAGCAGAGCTGAAGCCTTATCTCCAGATCTCACTGCCCCACCTGCTGTGGGAGTACACAGGCTGGGATTCAGAATCCTGCTGCAGCTGGTCCTCAGTAGCACCCACAACACTGCCAGGTCATCATCATGCACCCACTCCCACCAAAGTTAGGCAGTGTTTGGAACTGCAGAATAACCTTCCTTTGAAACCAACAGAGAGCCACTCAGAAAGAATTTTCAAATTACTAGCTGAGAAAAAGGCAGGAAATATTTTATTTCCTTTACAGCAAAGGGTAAACTTTTAGTGCAGCCTGTGAGCAGAATGAAAGGTTTTATTTATGTATTTATTTTTTGCAAGCCCTGTAGTTTGTCTTTCTGGTGCAGTTTTGGCTCGCCGGTACCTTAACTTCAAAGGCTGTGCATACTGTGACTTAGGCTGAAGTGAAAATCTGTCAGCTCAGATGAAGACCCAGTAAATCTTAGCCTGATGGAAGGCTTAAAGAGCCTCTAGTGCTTCTCTTGGCAGGATTAGTCCTACTAAGGAGGAGGGGAAAGTGATTTCTTTCCTCTTTCCAGGAAGCTGTACATAGGTTTGCAAAAACCTTTTAGAAAAGCTGGCATCCTGTCTGTGCACCCCTCACTCTTTCTTCCCACCTGACTGTACACACAAAAAGGAGGCCTGTGTCCCAGCCATGCTGCAGGACACCCCAAGGCACCAAATAGCTTGAATGCAGTAGTGCAGAGGGATGGGGAAGAGCAGAGGACAGCTGGAGGTACAGCAGTGGGACCAGGTTGGCCTTTCAGCTCAAGGAAAGGTCCCATCCCTGGCTGCCTTTGGCTATTTTTCTCCACTTCTTCTGTAGTTGTGTTCTGTTTCTCCTTTCACTCCACGAGCACCTCCTCCCCTTCCAAGCCAGTGTGACTAAAGCTTTGTCATTTGACTATGTTGGACAGAGCTGAAGAAAGTTAATTGGTGGCTTTTTTTCAGTTTCTTGTGTCCCTAACCTTTCTTTTTCTTTTCTCCTGGATTTCACTCCTGTGTCCTTCAGAGAGTGTGCTGTTTACAGCTCCTCCTCCACTGCAGATCTCTCCTCCTCCATTCCAGTGGTACCTGAAAAAGATACCACTCTTTTTCATCTTCACCTTGCTACATGGTCACTTCAGCCACCAGCACCAATGTTGGCTACAATCTTTATACTATGGGCTCTGCCTCTCCTCTACCCCAGCCCTCCTCTCCACACTGAGACCCTGGCTCTGGGATATTGCTGTACCTGACCTCTTGCTCTGGGCAGCATGAGACTCTTATCTCCATCACCCCTTGTTGCCTGTCTAAGCAAACATCTTTCCTGGGGTTTCAAAGCAATGCTCTACAATCCTTGTCCTCACTGCCTTGCTGTGCTGCCTCAAAGTTCTCTTTGTCACTCAGAACTTTATACACTGGGATTACTCAGGAGATTGGCCTCTCCTGAGCTGTATCCAACCTTTACCTTCTGTTTCACATTGGGCATGGGGTGTAATATTATTAGGCTGAGGACTATCTTTCTCTTTTTTTTTTTTTTCTGTGAATATAAAGTATGTAATACAAGGCAGTTGGTCCAAGGACAGAGCTCTTAAGTGCTATGTCTGTATAAACCACTACCTTTCTTTGCATAAGTTATGAGTACTCCAATCTGCTCACCTGCTCCATATTTACATGGTAAATGTAGCCTCAGTGAATACGGGTAATTAGGCTGTGTACCAATTAGCTCTCTTCATTAGAGACCACTTGAGCACCCTCAGTGTTTCAAGACCAACTGAACTTACAGTGAAGTCACATGAGCAGCATGTTTGTGGCATTAATTGTCAAAGCAATACAGTTCATTAGGAAGGTCTCTTTAAGCTTCTGAAGCTTCCTGGCTACCTGGAACATCAACTGGGTTGGCCAAAGGCTATGGGCTACTAATGGTAAAAGAGTTTTTCTAGCAGCAACTGTCTTTTACATCTTACAAGTATGGCCAATATAAAGTCTAGATTTCCATGTCAAAATATCTTTTAAAAACTCAAGGGTATTCTATGCACTGTCTGGATCCTTCCATTTCTTCTCTTCTTGGAGTTGTCCCTGGCCTTTGACATGTCGAAACCAGACTCATGGCTCACAGTGTGTGTTTTGCACTGTGTCAGGTGCCACCATGTCTATCAAACATGAGAACAGTAATTTTTACATAGAATGAAAAAAAAAAAAATTTGATACATGAGAGAAGAGAGTTTCACCAGAACGTTTTCCTTTCTTTTTGAGTTTTACAGGTCTCTGAAAGCAAGAATAGTTGATTTTTAAAATGCTCAGGCTTAATCCTTGACTGCTGTGTCAGGCCTAAATCCTCTGGCATGTAGCAGCCTTAGTGGCATCATTGCAGGTTTTGGATGTTTCTAAGCAGAAAATACATTTACTGAATTTACTGAATTTACTGAATTTACTGAATTTACTGAATTTACTGAATTTACTGAATTTACTGATTATCCCAAGCTACACCACCTCTATGAACTAATTTTATTTTTCTTCCTCTCCAGAAAAGATTCATGGGGTTCTCAAGTGTATGTGCATTTCCTCTTCTGGCTAACCTGTGTGAGAAGATTAAATAGTATGTATAAATTTTCAGCCCTTAACCAGAAACAGAACATAGCACATTTACTTCTTTCAAAAGTCATCCTTAGCTAACAGAGCTTCCTATACTTTACTTAACTTGATTTCCTTTATAAAAGCACTGTCTAGGTAGTACAGAAGGAGCTTGCACAGAGTACAGGTAAGTAATATTCCTCACAGGGATCCTTGTGTGTTTTTTTGGTGCTTAAACCATTTGCTTAATTTTAGCACATCCCAGAGCTCAAATATGTGACACACTCTCAGATGTGACATATCGAAGAGGAAGCCACCTTTCTCCTGAGATTTTCTGAGCCCAAGAATCTTCTTCGTTTCCTTTGTTCACCCAGTTGTGGTGCCCATGCCTCAGCACAGGAAAGCCACCAGCACCTCATAACTCTGTGAGGAACCCAAATTTAATGTCAGTTGTGAAGCACAGAACAATCCCAAGGTGTTTAAGAAAGCTGGGTGGATGGCACCTGACAAAACAACTCGTGACAGTGCTGACTTTGAGTCAGTTCTGAGAAAGGCCAAGAACAAGAGCTGCGCATATTTGTCCATGTACTCCAATGACTTGGAGGAATATTCAAGCAGATCTATGAATAAATCAGGATTATCAGCTGTATATTTGACTGATTCAACTGCAAAGACTAAATTGTTCACCTATTTCTGCTCGTTTAATTGAAACTGCAAATATCAGGAGTTTATTGGGAATGAGTTGACGGACATGAAAAATTTTGCAAGCGTCTTTTGAAATGTTAGTCGGGACAGATGAGCCGTGTGAGTTCAGACAGTGGCAGTGGGAATGAAATTGTGTATCCTATGTTGGATTGTATGCGTTCAACTCAGCTCTTCTGATTTCTCCTTCATGTACTCCCTCTCTCACCATCTTTGGTTTTTTACTCTTTCTGTAGCTACCAAAAAAAAAAAAAAAGAAAGAAGAGAGAGAAAAAACAACAAAACAAAATCAGCAATAAAAACAAACAAAAAACAAACTAAAACCCAGTAACAAACAAAAAAAAACCAACCCAGAAACAAAACAAGAAAAACCGCAACAATAAAAAAACAAAACAAAACCTTTTGCCACATATTCAGAGCTTTGTTGTCCTAGTTTGTTTTAGAGACTACAGATTTGTCGTAGAAGCCATACAGGGATCCATCAGCCTCACCTCCAGAGCTCACCAGCACATATTGAAATACGGAATTTCCTCTTTTGGGCAGGATCACTTTGCTGAAGTACAAGCACAGAGCCACAACTGAGTATGGAGCAGTGAATATCATACCAGTTATTATCTATTCTGTACACTTCACTGTGTTTTTTACTTCTGAATACATTCCCTTCCATATGTTAACACACTGGTTTTCGTTTTTCTTTTTTTACAGTGTTCTAAGAAATAAACTGCCTTTTGAAGATTTCGATGGAGATAAATTTAGTACTTTTCCAGTAAGCAAAGCCTTTCCTCTGGTACAGTAAGCCCTTAATAATGAGGATGTCTCTGGGATTCCTCCTACTTTCTGCAAAGCTTTATCCATTCATGTGAAAAGAGGTATAGGAATAAAGTGAATGGAAGGTTTTTTTTGTCATAAAATGTCAGGTTTTTTCCTGGATGAAAAAGCAATAATTCATGTGTACCACCTGGAGAAATGCACACATAAAGCTGTGCTCCCTGCAGAAGCAAATTGCTGTGCTGCTGAGTGGTTTGTTTACTGAATTAATAAGAGGTGAAGTAAAGTAATATTTGAAAAAAAGAAAAAAATTGCCAACTTGTCTTATTTCTGCACCAAAGCATGCTAGGTGCCACTTATTAAAGCTTAGCAAAGGGGCTCTGGAATTCAATCTGTTTACTGGGTTTTATTCCTACACCTTGAGTGAGATTCTCATTTTAGATATTTTAAATTAAAAGTGCAAGAGTAATAATGAATGTCCTATCTGCATGTTTCTCCTGGCTTTTAGACACTGAGGGGCTATCACTGGCGAGGCAGAGACTGCAATGACAAAAACACTACTGTGTACCCTGGCAGGCGGTAAAGATTTTAATTATTTTAAAGGCTTCTAAATAATTGTGGCTTTGAGAAGAATGAGTTCCAGATTTTGTTTTGACTGTACTCTTAGAAAGCACATCACTGCTTGTTGCCTTATTTCACTTTGAGGGAGACAAGAGGGGATAATCAAGACCTGGGATGGGACTCATTTGCAGGGGTGGTGCACACATTTCTTTCCTTTCTCTGGAGCATCTGCAACTAAAATTGATCAGACAGACTACAAGTGGAAATGACAGGCAGACCAGAGGTGGAAATTGGTCAGACAGACCAGTGGCATGGAAACCACGCCACTGACTAAAAGGATAAGTTTCATTCAGCAACTTCCAGTATTAATTTTAAATTGATATTGCATTTTGCATTGCATTTTACTAGGAAAAATGGCCTCTCCTAGATCCAAAGAGGGAAAAACCCCACTCTTCCATGCAGAAAGAAATTTCTAATTCCTTTCAAATCTTGGTGAAAAATGACACTAGGGATCTGATTTCCTGATTTTTTTAGTGACACTGCATATTCTTTTGTGTCTCTGTTCTAGTCCTGATAACTGGGATGCAAAAAGTGACTCTAACTGCAATGGTATATGGGTAAGTAAATGAAGTTGCACCTACCTTATTGCTGCTTCTCTTTTGTCCTCTTTAGTCTTTGATATAGACTACAAATGTTTCTTTTTTTATTTATTCTGGTTTTATTAGCTGATATTAAGTTTGTTTGT
Source organism: Petroica traversi (assembly GCA_025920805.1). NCBI lineage: Eukaryota > Metazoa > Chordata > Aves > Passeriformes > Petroicidae > Petroica > Petroica traversi. The sequence goes on along the minus strand of JAHLSL010000117.1, from coordinate 1,323,594 downwards.
TAATGCTTATGACTGTTTAAATTATAGCTTATAAGATTAATTTAAATGTACATATATTTATTCAAACAATGTAATGGAAAACATCATTATTATGATGCAGTGCCTCCTTCAGGCAAACATTCAAGAATAACTGAAGTCTCAGCATCTGTTTTCCACTGCCGTTCTTCAGGTGCTAGATAGATTCTATTATCTGCCTCTCTTCTGCAACAGGGTGTGGATCCGAAAGATGGAATTCCCTACGAGGAGAAATTCTGCAACGGTAAATAATTAGAGTCAATACAAGAAATCATGTGCCTTATGTATTAATTTTATAAATATTTCAATATTTGCACAGTCATTCAGAAGGCAAGGGAAAGAAAACAGGCTTTATAATGTCATGAGAAAAGCAAAATTATTGAGTTTTTTTAATCTTGAGGATCGGTAAAGATGAAACTTGAAAAACACAAGCTGCTGGTAATTTCCTGTTAAAAGTCAGCTCAGTAATGAAGCTGAATACATAGATTGGGGACAGCAGCAAACAGAGATGTCACCTATGCATCTTCTCTGGTGCCTGAAGACTAACCCAGAGTAATGGCCTTGGGATTTAGGGAGGCAGCATAACATTTGCATTTGCCCAGTTTTTCCTCTTGCCATGCCTCTTTTTCCAGAGAAGGCCTTAAAGGGGTGAAGTGATGGCATCAGCTGAACTTGCTGGCCACAATGTGGGTGAGTGCCTCCACATTGCACAAATAAAAACCCCACAAATCAGCCGTGACTGCAGTTGCCACTCACCTCACCTCACACTGAAATCAGTATCCTGGGGATGAACCATTGCCTGGCAAGACTCCTCAACATTTTTAGATGAAAGGCAATCTACAAATGTTAAGCGACATTAATTATAAACCAGACAGATTGTTCTAGCAGAAATACTCATATGAGTAGCACATCCACCACCCAGTTCTGTTACAAGGAGCTTTGAGCAATTTTCTGAGTAATCCGATTTCCCTAAATGTTTAAGTACTTTTTAATGCGTAATCTATGGATAGTAAAAATAAACACTGTCTGCACAGCAGAACCTCTGCTGAAATAACACACAACTTGAATACAGCCAGGATTCTATTCTGATTAGCAAGACCTCCCCCTGGTTTTCATGCCCAGTCCCCAGTTGTTTCTCTAGGGCTGTTGGCAAATGCCTCTTAGACGGTTTCTGCTGCAGATGGAGTGAAAATCCTATTGCAGTGTCTGAACATTTAAGCCACGTGAAGAGCAGTGTAGTCAGTCACCCCGTGACTCCATCAGCTGCCTCTGCTGTTCCTCTTTAAGCTCTCTCCGAGCTCGGTGTCAGTTTGCTCTTTCTGCCCATGTGACTAACAAAATGCATCCATCAGGTGCAGACTCCAAAGGGGTTGTTCTCTTGGGAGATTCGGCCGGCGCTCACTTCCACATCCCTCCCGAGTGGATGACCGTCACACAGATGTCAGCGGTGAGGAGTCACATCCAGCCTGCCAAAACCACCCATTGCCATTTGCTTTCTCTGCTGTGCTGCAGGTTGCCAAGGGGAAAAAAAAATGCAAAGTGCAAAATGCTCCAATGCGCTGGAATTTGTAGTTATGGCCTCACATGTATCAGTTCCCTCCTGCATCTGCTCCTGTGAAGATAAAAAGTCAGAGCCCTCTGCTACTGCCGCTCCTCCGACATCTGTGCAATTGGGTCAGGGAAGAGCTTGGCTGCGGTGTCCCGGTGCTGTGCCAGAGACACAAACCAGGACATCTGGCTTTCCACGCACGTGCCTGTGGCTCAAGGAGACCCGTGCTGTCTGTGGGATCAGACCTGCCATTAGCAGGCTGGCTGGGATGGCTCCTTGCTGTCAGAGTGTTTGCAGAAGTGACCCTGCTGACAGTCAGGGAATTTCTGCTTTAGGAATCTGACTTTGAAATGTCATGGCCTGGATTGTTTTCCTTCATGCTTTGGCATATGTGAAATAGGTCTCATAATGCCAGTGTTCGAGTTTTGAGGATTGTTGAACAAATGCATTCGCAGGTGTTTGAGGGTCATCCAAGTATTTATAATAGATTTGTCCTTAAGGGAAGAGTTTCTGTGACTGTGAAATATCACTGCCACACTGATGTCTATCTTTGAGTGTTATCCCAGCATTACCTATTTTCAAACAACAACAAAATGCACCTGCCTGTGAACTGTACTGAGCCTGTTGCAGTTGACTGGCATGCAATGAAATAATTGAGAGGAAAAGATCATTCCAGCAAACTGCAGTTATGGGATGGAGATAAATGTGCAGGCATGCTCCTGACCTTCACTATTGTTTCCCATCCTGAAATGTCACTCCCTATCAGGGAGGACTTGTACTTCTCTGCACAAGGGTCTGTTGCACAGGGGTGAGCAGATAGAACATCGCTGCCCCCCTTTCCGGCTGAAAACCTGCTATTCATCCACTGCTGTCTGTAGAATAAGGCTGCAGACATTTTCTGGGGTACAATTCTTTTTTCAGATTGCTAGTAGTCACAGTGCTGTGGGAGGTCTGAGAGTTTCATGGGGTTTTTTTTCCACTTTTGCTCCCAGAGCTGATTTAAATGTTGCAGATTAGCCGTTGTTTTTCTTTGTTAAATGCTTATGAGCAACAATTAGATGAATGACATTGGTGGCAGAGCTGATGAGGAACATAATAAATTAGCACTAACGATAATTGAGATTATCTCATCTAATAAAGATGATCATAATACTGATGGCGATGATGGTTCTGACAGTAACACTGGTAGTAAAGCCATGTAGGCAAGACCAGTTTTAGACTATGTCAGGATTTTATTATCACTGTAATGAAGACTTAGAAAGAATTTTTCTTGCTTGAAGCTTGCTGGTCCACCAGCTGGATGGGTCAAGGTCTGGTAATAGCATGCCAAGGCACAAGCTTCAAGGTTGGGAGCTTGCGTGCAGATTACAAAGGTGAGTTTTGGAGGCTTTTTGTTGTTGTCTGATGAATGTAGAGCAGCTTGCATGGGGAGGGAACTGGTGATGTCTGTGTAAGGCCCAAAAAATATACGTGAGGTTTTGGATAGGAAACAACATGTTTTTTTTCTAGGACTATTCGCAAGCCTTCCTACCAACTTGGCAAAAAGTACATCAGTTAAATATTAATGCAGACGAACAGAGATCTCAGCTGTATAAAAACTATTATCTGTGATTAAACTCTAGCAAAAGTAAAAAGTTTTTTAATTTGGAGCTCACCATGAGTGTGAAAGTTGTCACCTGAGCCCAAAAGTGCTAGCAAAACCATTTCTGAACTAATTCAGACTTTATCACTGCCTCTTCCTTTTCCTGGCCCTCTGAGTTTTGCTTTCTCTGTGGAGAATATCAACAGCAGCAATTTAAGTGGGTTGTGAAGGTTCAATACTGTTGTCTCTTGTGCTGTATTAAATGCCAATGGCAAATATCCTTCATCTCTAGGCTCAATTAACAAATTAACTGGCTTCAATGATTTTTCAGTGCAAGGCTTTCCTCAAGGAGAATTATAAAGCACTTCCAGGATGGTTTTGTGACCAGAGAGAGCAAAGGGAGTCTATGTCCTGATCTTGTCCTAACCTTGCAGGAAACATCTTTAATCTGAGACCACAGTAAGAATTTGAACTTAGGCCTTGGAGAGGAGAGGATAAGGCATCAGCTCTGTGTACCTGCTGCTCCCTTGTGCTTTCTAACTCAAGACACTTTGCTTTGATTCTGCCAAAATTTCTTTGATAAGGCACATAAAAATATTAGTTTTTCAAATGGTTTTACCCTCAGTCAATACTAGAGTAAATTCAAAGCTTTAATTTCCATTTCAGTACAATCTCAAACCTCTGTGTGGAATTACAAATAGTACTTCCTTACTCCTGCTCTGTCCAGATTTTTTATCATGTGTACAGGAAAAAAGTTGTGTGCCTGTTCATTCAGATTTATTCAGCGTATTATTTTATTACTTCAATGTTTTTCTATATTTTTATATATTCATTTTATACACTTTCTATAGTTCACGTATTTCTTATTTATATTTATCCTTTTACATGTTTACATATACAAGTGTTCACGCATACGAGTGTAAAGTAAAATTTACACTTGGTACCAATGCTGTGGGCCCATCTGCTAATCAGCACCACATCAGTGGCAGCTGTTAATTCCAGTTTTAAAGCTAATTAGCTGCGGAAATAATTTTTCAAGAAAGATGCCGAGTATTTGGTTAAGAGGCTCTGCAGAATGGTTGTTTTCCCTGATTTTGCTGCACGTAGTCTACCTTGCAAAGGAGAGGCTATGATGAGTAAGGAAAGAAAGACAATGTGAGTGAGAAATTCACTCACGATGTTGTTTAGGTAGCTGGATATTCAACACGGGGGTGGCAAGATGGTTATTTGGGCTGGACAGCTTTGGAATTCCTATTTCCGTGCCATTGACTTGAAGAGTATTGTTGGGAAGATGTTATACACTGGGTTTTGGATTTCCTGGTCTAATTAGGAACTTACTGCCCTCTTAGCTTTGCCCTGTTAGGGCCATAACCCCCAGTGTAATCCAGTGCAGGGGCACATGCTTCTGTTTTAGGTCTCATGTTGTATGGGATGCATCGAGTTGCATCATTCACTTCCCATATCAAGTCCTCTGGCATGCTCTGTATCAGAGGGAGCACTCTTGTTCTCCAGTGCTATTTCCAAAGCCTAGGAGCCAGTCACATATACAGTTAGCATCCCCCCTCAGAGTATGTTCTCCCACAAAGGGCATATGGAGACATTACTTGCTCTGGAAAATACCCATTATGAGGTGGAAACATCTTTGAAAACTGCAGCTCAGGCATACTATTTCTCCAGTTGAAATGAACAATCAAAACCACAAAAAACCACAAGTCACATGTACCTTACACAAATAGAATTATACACCTCTAAGAAGGGGTTGAGTCAACTTTATTTTGGCTTTCTGGTTATCAATAGCTCTTCGGTTTGCCAGAATTTTCTTTTAAAAGTTTCAGCAAGGATTGAGCTGATCCCTTTAACCTGAAAATTTGGACACCAAAAATGAAGTATAATGCAGTAGACATGCACTTCATAAGGTTTAGCAAAGCAGAAGAAATAATAGGGGGTTTTTTTTTGCAGAAAGCTAATGTTGAAAACACTGGTGTGTCTAGCAATGGATATTTTGCTCCTGCTGCTCTGTCCATCTGCTTACAATTGACTTCCAAATAGCTACTAATTACAACATTTTTCTGTTGTATGTCTGGAATAGAAGCAACTTTCATATCTTATTTTAAAGACATTTTTACTTTGAGGTAAAAGCACTATATTTATAAATGTGGTGGAAATAATACCCTTTCTAGGAAGATGCATTTTAAAACTATTGGATGTCTATTTTGTTGCTAAATAAAGAGAAAAATAAATCCTACATTTATCCATGGTCCAGTAAGTACCTAATTGCCTTCAAACTCAAGGGGTTCCCAGGTATCATTAAAGTAACTGTTATTTATTTCCTATTAGCAGAATCCATCTTTTCTTTGAATGTGGATTCAGGATGTCCCAAACACTTATCACACTGACTTCTTTTTTTGCACCATTAGAAAAAACCAGAAGTTTGATGTGTGAAATTCTTATTAAAAACATTCTCTAGCTTACCTCTAAATCCAATGAAATGCAGGCAGTTTTCTCCAAATTTGTATTGCGATGACTAAAATACTGCATTTTGTTGGAACTAAGGTAATAGTTTTGCTAATCTCTAGCCTTTGTCCCTTTCAGTTTTACAGAGTAGAAATGCAATTCGTACTTTAAAAAAAATAGGCTGTGCTTTTCTCAAGAGCTTAAGGTTTGCTTTTTTGTATATTTAGAATAATAAAGTTGTCTGTGGTACTTAATACTCTCACCAGGATTTAAGCAGCACTAAAGTCATTATAAATCGAAATACCCAATTTTCCTTCAAATCAAGGTATGCCTCAATTATTTCAGGATTTCCAGGACTGACATTTCTAAAGGCTTTTTGAGTGTTAGGTTTCCAGTGCCATTTTGTATTGTGATTTTGAAAATCTCTTGCCACAGCAACCCTGAACTTTCTTCCATTTAAGCACAACTTGGCATGTGTGCATTTAGTATCAGCCAGCATGGGCTGTCCCCTCCTTCCAGGTTGGACACTTCTAGGAGGGGAGGATGTTCACTGAAATGAGACCCATCTAAAACATTTGAAGCTAAAATATGGCATTTGAAGCTAGGCTGGAATAATTTCCTACTGATTCTCTGTTAAAATCTGGCACGTGGGCTGAAGTAGGTTTCTCAGCCAGAATAGTCTAGAGAATGGTATTTAAACAAGGCTGTGCTCAAGAGAATTTTATGCTAAAAGTCAACACAGTTGCACCTCTAGAGTGGGACACATTTGCATCTGAGACTAAGCAACACAGTCTGTTAGGCTGTACTTTCCAAACTACATCAATGCAGAGTTTAAGGTTCAGCATTCTTCTGAATTTTCCATTAACTACTCATCTTCACCCTTTGGACCTGAAATATCTTCAGAAGTCTGGCCCTTAAGTGCTTTGTTGGAACAGTGTCAATGCTAAATGTATATACAGTTTTCAAATGCAACTATAATTTTGGGCTCAAATGTTCCTCTTCAAATCAATTTGCAACTCAATTAGGTTCTGGCTAATTCATATTTAAGCCATATTTGCAGGGGAAAAAAAAAACCAAACACAAATTTTTGGGACTTGTCCAATGAAGATGTTGTTTTGGAGTGCCAATGGGAAATAATGAGAGAATTGTTCATAAAACAATTTGTTTAAAAAGTATTAAATAATCTTTATCTCCTTTTTATACTCTTATATATGTGTCAATCATAAGAGATCATATCCAAAGGGGTTTTTTCTGTGACTGCCAAGTGACACTGCTAAGTGACTGTTTCTGTCACCTTTAATGCAAACCTGTGAGGAGGGAAATATTGCAAATGGCCAAGCCATGCTGTATCCCTCCACTTCAGCTCATAGCTGTGACCTTGGATTAAGTGCTTGTTTGCACACAAAACCAACAGATTTGAAGAAGGCAGATTGGAACGTTCCCTGCAGCCCTAAAAAACTAATATTTTTATATGTATATGCATGTACACATATATGTCTGTGGAAGAGAGAAAGAGAGAACAAACAGAAAGGTAATTAGGACAGGCCCCTTTTCACCTTGGTAACTAATGCAGATCTACTGTAAGTGGGTCAAATGGGCTGTTACATGCTTTAAACTGGCATCTGCTGTGCATTAGACTGCTCAGAGGATGGCTTCAGGATTTCCAGTCCCCCACAATCCCCCCTCCTTTACTTGCCTTGCCTCCCCTTTCCCTGCATCTCCCTCTATCCTCTTACAGTCAAAATCCCTACATATACACTCATTCCATATCCTCAAGTACAGTTCCCATTCACCTAAACAATAATTTTCTGGGAATTAGAACTTGGTGGGGAGCATAAGATTTAGCTCTACTCTAGCTCCTCAGTTACTCTGATCCTCCTGGATAAAGAATTACCCACCTGCTTGTTGTTTATAGCAGTGAGGTCTTAAGGAAACCCCACAATTGTTTGAAGAGAAAATGAAGCTAATAAATTATGTGGATTAAACCAGCCTGTAGGTTCTCTGATTTTATGTTTTGACCTTCTTTTGGTTATTACCTTTTTCATCAGCAGTTTTTCCTCTTTATGAGCACACTGGATTTATACATTTGTCTTTGCAAACGTACCCCAGTCTAGGAAAAGCTGGAAATTTACTCTATGTTCTCATCCTTCTGAGGTGGCACAATTTATCAAGGCTATTTTCCTAACCTTCCATGATTTTTGGGACATTCAGAAAACAAAGTGGAAAAGAACAGGGCACTATGTTTTAAATGTGCAACATGGTTTGCAACTGTAGAGAGGCTTTCACAGCAGCAGTCGCTGTAAAAAGCGTTAGGGATTAAAACAGAGAAGGGTAAAGGATGTGTGTGTTTGCACAGGAAGGTTATGTCAGATGATGTGGTTTTCTCCCTTGTCCCTGCCATGCTCAGATGCCTTTCTGACTCTGTTGCCTTAGTGGCATCCCCAAAATTTACACTGAGGACCAGGCAGAGGTTTTCAGGGGATTGGATGTTCTCAGCTCATCCTGCTGTAGAGGGCAGGGGAGCTTTGAGAGAATTTGACATTATGCCTTTGCCATTTTCTCTGGAGGCATCAGGCTGTCACCTCTCCCTGTGCCCAAGGCTGACCCACCTTTGGATAGGACGGTTGCTGGAGCAATCAGCTGCTGCCTTGGTGGTCTGCACCTGCAGCAAATGATCACATCAGGAGGAGTTTTGGACTCTTTCAGGAAAAAAGGGTGCCAGGAGCTGCAATTCAGATATTCCTCTGCTCTTCCTTCTTCCATCTCCTCATATGCCTGTCTTACAAGAGTCTGCTTTTTAAGTATATGTATACATAATTACCACTACTAGCTGTAGTGACAATTACTGCTATCTGGCTAATGCTCTGGCTAAAAAATGTTCAAATTTGCTAAGAGGATTTTATGTCTGTGAGGGTGAAACCATGTTGATTTTAAAATTTCTCTTTCAGAAATCGTTTGCTAATCTCCCCATGGCTTTCAGTGACGAGCTTGACTGGCCCCAGTTCTCAGAGTTCACTGGATTTCTGAATTCCACCATTGGGTAAGCCAACAGACAGGGTGGCCAGGTCATAGCAGGTCTCTAGGTCTCTCAAAGCACAGCAAGAAAAAAAAAAACAAAAACAGTGCTTGAAAGGAAAGAGAAAAATACTATTCAGCTCTGCTCTTTCTAAAACCAAGATCAACACCGGATCTAGGGTTTTTAAATATATTTTAAAAATATATGCAAGTCTTCCTGAAATTCAGGGTAGGTTTTAGAACCAATCAAATTGTAATTTAGAAGGAGAAAACCACTAAAGAAATAAAAAATAAACTAGTTTTTTTTTTTTTACAAAATTCTGGGGAAGGAGAGCACTCCTGAAACTAACAAAAATCAGCTATCTCTTTTCTTTTTCTTTTTTTTTTTTTTTTAATCTCCCTCTCTTCATCATGTTTCCATTTTGCTGCTGAAACAGTGGAATAAAGGGCATCCCCATGGTTATTTCATAGAGTTCCCTACTGGGGGGGAAATCTTTCTTCTCCCCCTCCCACACTTTTTAACACATTTAGAGGGAAATAGCAAAAGGAGAATTTGAAAGAGTCTGTGACCTAATTTTCTGTGTTAGTTTGGCTCATGTGGATAGGGAAGGTTGCAGGGATAGAGGGAAAAAAGTAAGTCTGTGCCAGAAGGGAAGGAAAATAAAAACCAAATACAAAACACCTTGACATGCATGCAGTTGTAACTGTGAAGTAAAAAAAAAAAAATAATTCTGATTAATAATCATTTCTCTGGCCATCATTAAGAGGCCTTTGAATCCTGCAAGAGTTGTAGGATACAATTATCAACCAGTGCTTGGCATGACCTAAGTTTCAGATAATTTTAATTTTTTATGTCTAAGATAGGTCAGGAATTCAGCTGAATGCCAAACCAAACATGGGTAAAGCCTGAAGAGGCTTTCTACCAGCAGAATTTAAAAATTGGCAGAATACATTTCTTTTCCAGGAAAAATACCTGTTGTGCCATATACTAGACTTTTTGTTTCATTTTTTTGTCCCTGTGCAAAATCCAGGCTCTCAGCCTCAGCTAAATTCACACAGTATCTGCTTTAAGGCAGTTTACTACTCAACAAGCCAACAGAAAAGATCTGTGCAGCCTTCTCTATCAGAGCCATAGCAAAACTGACCTTTAAAGGTCTATTACAATGCCCAGCCTCTCATTACACAGTGTTTGTCTGAGCTCCAAAGAATCTGAAGCTCACAAGAAATCAGATCTTAGAACTGCTCCTGAAGTTATCAGAGATAAGCCTTAGTCCAGTGTTCAGTTTTTAATCTCTTCCATGCCTGAAAGAAAAAAAATAAACAAACAAACAACAGCAGCCCAGACAGAAATGACCATGTACTCGTGGCTGGGAGCTTAGTTTTCTCATCACCCTTCAGGCTATTACCCTTTTCATTTGTTTTTCTCATTTTTCTCAACAGTGCAAATTAAATGAGAGAACTAATAACAGTCAAGCATTACCTGTTTTCAGATTAATCTGTCCAAGATTTATGATGTTGGGAAACAATTGCCCTGCCAATGTTGCTTCTCTTTTACTTACTGTTCCATAACAACCAATTGAAAAGTCAATTTGTGAACCACCAACAGAATTGTTTTGATAAATGATGTATAACAAAAAGGTTTTTAAACACCTTATCTGAAAGACCAGGAAAAAGCATTGTTCCTGGATGGAACAATGTCAAAGAAACCCCTCATCTATTTCGTTTCTGAGAAGATATCTCTGCTTTTTTTTAGGCCACCCTGTTCAAGATTTAAAAGATTTATGACCACAAAAAAAAGAGAGATGGTGAAATAGAAGCATACACATAACTGGGGTACTGAGTTTTTCAGAAACAAGAACATACTTCATTTTTAATATCAGCTGTATTTTCATCATTTTCATATGACTTTAGCAGTTTGCATTTTCTCAATTTATTTCAGAGGCTGGACAGACTCTCTGTATCTACGTTTACGCAAGAGAAATCACTGTAATCACAGAGATTTGCAGAACATTTCCCAGAATGGTATGTTAACCTTTTTAAACTTTTATTATTATTATTATTAACATTACTAGTGCTCATAACTGGTGTTGCAGTTATCTGTCAGGAACATCTGTCAGGAACAAAGAGAAATCCCTTCTTAGTTGCATCCATTTCTAATGGAAAAATAGAGAACAGCACTTACTGAGCACTTACTTAATGCAGTGTTTGCTGGCATTTTAATGTGCTCTGAGAACAAATTTTTAATAAGGAATCAAAGACATAAAAAACTTAACACTGAGGGGACAAAGACAGGACAAAACTTAACCTGGTTGTGTTTTGATTAATTTATTTTGCGGGGCTGGCGCACATCATCTTTCTATTAAAAAACATTTTACATATCTATAATATGCACATAAATATGCAGCAGACCTGATCTACCTAGAATTAAGGGAAGTTTCTTGCATGGTACCCCATTGTGCAGTGAAAAAGAGGAAGATTAACATATGAAATAAGAAGTGGGTAGAGAAGCAGCAAGCAGGGAAGAGCAGTGGGCTTGAGAGAGAAGCCGTGTTCCCTCTGCACCTCCCCTGAGGCTAATGCTGCTTAACATTTGGAGTGGTGACCTTAGAGCAAAGACCAAGGAACATGCTTGATGGCTTCTATGAATGATGCTAAACTGCAAAGTATTAACCATCCTGGAGCAAGACACTTCCTTGCACAGGAATCATTTAGAAGAGCTTGGGAACAGAAGTGGCAGGAATTGCAGCAAATACCATTGTACAAAACATGCATGACAGAAGTAATGATGAGACTTCTCTGTCCGCTAGTGGCCTATCAGCCAGAGATGGTAGAGGGGCAGGGGCATTGGAATGCCCAGAGAAATTCCAAGAAACCATCAAGAGTTCAGGGTAGAAGAGGAAGAGAGTAAGGAGGTTGCAGATGCATCCGGCATGGCATTTTCTCTAGAGATAGGGAGACATCTTCCTCATACAAGTCCTGACAAGAACTCAGATTTTGGTCCTGTTTATCTAGGGAGGACTGACCTTGGTGTGGATACAGGGAAAGGTTTTGGGAAGGATTAGGGCAATGGAGACTTCTGAAGGGATGATATGACATGTTGGCATTTCAGCAAAGCAAAAATTAAAAGGTATTACCAGTTTGAATTCCTTTGAGGCATAAACACCACAGAGAGGGAAGACTGATATAAACTGAAGTGCAGTTCTGGTACAAGAATATGGATTTTTATTAATCCTACCTCTGTTTGGAGAGAATTTTTTTTATAAGGTTACTATCAAGGAGTAAAAACCTAGAATAATACTTAAACCAGAGGAATGAAGGCACACATGAAATCCTGAGTTGTCAGAGGGGTTTGTGAAGGGGTGACAGTAGTCTTCCTTATAAATTGAGGTTTATGATGTTAGCTTTTTGTGTCTTGGATTAGTTGATGTCCCCAACAGCAGGTTTAAAAGACACTTGATTATGCCTTTTTGTTTCTATTGTATTTAATTAATTTTCATGCTTCAGAAAACTGGCTGCAGAAGCTTGGGAAAATTTATTTTCCTCAGGTAGATAATTTGGCTATATGGGATGTTCTTCCTTTCTAGTGGATGATTCATGCTGGCTACAAGGGAGGAGCAGGAGCCCTGCTGCCTCGAAAACTAGTTAGAAACTTACTAAATGCTTGGAATTTCCTGGGGAAAAAAATGAGATCAGAAAGGAATTGCTCCCAACCTCCACCTCCGACAAACAGATACATATAAATATCTCTAAGGCAGGTGCCAAGAGGACATTGCTGGACTCTTTTTGGTGGTGCCCAGAAACAGGATAAGAGCAATGGCCATAAGACAAAATTCAAGAAGTTTCACCCCAACATGAGAAGAATATTTTTCCATTACGGGTGGCAGAGCACAGAACAGGCTTCCCAGGGAGTTAATGGAGTCCAAGTGGATTTCAACTCCACCTGGATGTGTTCCTGTCACCTGCTTGAGGTGACCCTGCCTTGGCAGAGGGACTGGACCAAATGACCTCCACAAGTGCCTTTCAACCCTAATAACTCTGTGATTCTGTGAGTCTGTGATCTTACAGGCAGAAGAGGTTACACAGACAGGTATCATGATGCAGGAATCACTTCCAGGCTCAGGTGGGCATTTTCACCCTAAAAATTGCATTCTGGTGCCAGCACCAATGCACTGGCAATGCCTCTCATTTGCCTTCCTCCTTCCTGTGGCACACACGGTTCTCCTGAGCCTTTGAGACTTCTGTGAAAATGTTTTATAACATCTTTGGTGTCACCAGTCAGGTGCTTCTGACTTTCTTGCCTACAAGTTGCAGGGCATTAGAGCTGGTGGCTGTCATCATTGCAGTCCCTCAAGTGGGCTTTCTGGTGAGAGAGAATTTAAAAAAGGCCCAACTAGGGGGGTCAAGGATGACTAGGTGTCAATGAGTCTTCTCATTTATATCCAGTTTTTCTTAGTACCTAATACCCTAATTATCTTGTTCTGCTCTTTTTCCATTAATGGGAGTGATGCTTCATGTGGTTCCTTTTCTCAGTTCCCTTGTAGATTTTTTTATAAACTCTCCCTGTGTGCATCATTCATTTTTCTCTCCATGTATCCCCTTTCCTCTTACACTACAGACAGCTGCAGGATATAAAAAGAGGTGAGCCTGTGTCAGGGCAAAAGACTCTGCAGAAAATTAAGTAGTGAATTTAAAAAGGGAAAAATTACCAGTGAGAAAAGAATCTCAAGATATCTTCTCTAAATCATCACACTGACCCTACATTGTAAAAGTTCACTTTTATTATCTCATTTGGTGTAATTTCCCAAAATGGGAGAATTTTAAAAGCCACCCTCAGTGTCAATAAAGCAAACAGCTGGCCGCCAGCCTGACTTAACCCCACCTGGGACAACTAAACCTTCCTCTGAAAATGATGCTTCAGAGCCTCACATGTGTGCCAGGAAAGGATGCTGACCTGGTGAGGGAGATGTTCAGCCATGAGTCAGTGATGGCAAGGAAAGCCAGCCAGCAAGAACAATGTTCCTGTCCAGTTCCCTTACAAAAGCACCAGCACTGTGTCAGACTCAACACGAAGGGACATTCCCCCACTGCCCTTCTCAGGACATGAATCTTCACCATGGAGAAAGGCTTCCCCAGCCTCCATGCTAACAGGACTTCTGCCTTCCCTTTTTAAAGAAAACCCATTATCCTCTGGAAGTGGTGGACCCTTCCCTCACAACTGGACACAGTTTGACTCTCAACCAAAACTAAAAAAAGCCCCACTGGTCTGAGAATATTTGGAAAGCATCGAGAGAGAGAGGCAGGAAAGATCCAGGGGTAGATTCTAGGACATTCAACAGTGTGAGGTTAACAGTTCTGCTTCGTCTCCTTTTCTCTCTCAAATGTTTTCATCACAGATTGCATCCTGTATCAAAAAAGCTTCCTCAAAGACTCGATTTACCCATAAAAACTGTTTTCTAAAAAACCCCTTCATTTTCTTGATGTTTTGATTTGTAGCTGTGCTAATGCTTTCCACAGAGCTGCTTATAACTACCTATGCTTGTGGAGGTAATACATACCCAAGAACAGCTTCTTGCCTTTTTTTGTAAATACATTTTAATTTCTAGAGGTCCTATTAGTTTATTTATGCTGCAACTGCAGCTGCAGTCCAGGGAGCCTTGTGACAGAATGGCTTAAACAGAGGGCATTCAGCTCAAGCAGAAAGAAGGGTTATTAAACAGAAAAAACCAAACTGTTGGTAGTTATGTTCCAAGCAATATTTTCTAAGGTTTTTGTGGGGCTCTTAGCCTGCTGAAAAGAGCTTCTCAATAGAAGGGTTGGATTTTTGAATGGATCAGCAACCCCCAGGAGAGAAGCAGCAGATAGATACATTCATTTTTAGCTTGGAAGAACTGGATTATTTAAAACATAAAGGATTCCTTGATATATGCAGTTGGCATCACTGTGAGTGATAATAACAAAGGCATCACTATTAAAATGCAAAGTGTATTATTGCTACCTTAGGGGATTATCTCTTAGATCTCTTCCCCCATACCAATCCAGCAGGGATTTAATGATGTTCTGTCCACAAGTTTCCCCCCCAAGAGCTGCAAGGAAGACAGGATTTACTCCTCAAAGCAAGCTTCAGAAGTACAATGTAGGAAAGAGGATAGAGAGACCAGGGAAGAGTTGAGCTGAGAATAGGAGGAGGATAACACAAGAGGAGAAGGAATGAAACAAGAGGAGAGAGTGAAAATACTGCAAAATAAGAGCAAGAAGTACCTGTAGGACCTGCTTCTCTGAAGTTTATATTTCAGTACATTGCTATGAGGTGAACTTCTTGCAATCATAGCCCTAGTCTCATCTTGAACAAAGCATAAAGTCTATTTCTTGTGCTGCAAGTGATGGAGTTTGATTTGTGTGCTGGGAATGGTTGGGATGAATATACATAGCCTTTTAAGATCTGGTAGTAATTTTAATGCATAAAAGCTTTTTAAATTGGGAATGCTTTTCTCATTCAAACCATAAACGAGATATTACAGATGCTCACAGATGTTTAGGTGTACTCAGCTCCTTTCATCATGGAGGAAAGATTTTCATCCAACCCTTCAGGTGAATTACTATTGAAATGCAGAGCTTCTTGGGAGGAGTGCAGCTGGCCTAATACTACTTTTTCTAAGTCTGACACTTGGGAGAGCAATGCAGAAACCCAAACACTGGTGTCTACATCTATTTAAGGTGCTTTATGGTATCTTTCCCATCTCCAGCTGCCTCTCCAGAAGTGCACAATCTCTCACGCATCTTGTGATGTATCTGCCAGCCCTGCTGCAGGTGTCTTGGATACTCTGGGATGTCAAAAACAGCACTTGGTGCCTATGTTTAGGACCTGAACCAGTCCCAATGTGGTATAGCTGTGAGACACTTACTCTCAGAAGAGTGAGAACAGTTCCCTTTGCAATTTATAGGGAAAGTTAAAATAGACCGACTGTTGACAAGTCAGGTTGGCTGGTTTACAGGAGACTACTATGTTCAACAGATGGGAAGAAGCTGCCAGATCTGGATTAAAAGCCAGATCCAAAAAACCCTGCACTTAAAAGTATTTGATTTTCTACAGGCTGAAGTGTGCGACTCAGATAAGAAAGCAGCAGGTCCCTGGATATATCTTTACTTCTTAGTGCCAACATCTAAAAAGGTTACAGAGAGGGATTGTTGCTCCATTTTTACTTTTAGTGCTTCTACATTCTTGGAAATATGCAATGAAATTTGGTTTTGCATTCAGGGATTTTTTGTCACTATAACAATGTTGTACTATTTCTCTTGCTCCCCCTATGTGCGATCAGGTGGTTCTTCAGGAAACCTCCTCTCTTTAATAAAAAGGTGAGTGTTTAACAGGATTCAAGAGTTTACTCAAGGTACAGAAGCACTGATGAAGTTCTTTGACAGAAACAAGAAAAGCACTGTGAGGATTACACTATCCATAAATGTTCTAAAAAACACAGCTTCCTTTGACCAGGGTGCTCTGAAGTGCTGGCTGTTTCTTCTCTGGCATAAACATTAATAAACAGAAGAAAAACCTTAAGTATTGATATCACTATCTCCAGGGCCTTAAACTTGGCTCAGTTAAGCCAGTGGAGCATTTCCAGTGATTTTAGGGAAGAGACTAAGCCTTTCCATAAATCTGTGTGTTGTGTCCCCTGAACTGTGTGTAGCAATGTAGATAGACATGTGCAGGTCCATTGTTATTTCCATGTGGATATAACTGAGTAGCTACTGGGTAGTGAGAAACAGAAACTCTCCTTTTCAGATGAATTTGGGTGGGTTCTGGGTCAGCTCGGTTTGTTTTAGTTTGCTTGACACTGCTATAGTTCATGTCCTGAAAGATTTATTTGTCTCTCCTCCAGAAAAAGTAGTAATGAATCCTTGCCCTCTAGCACTGTGATTCAAACCACATCCTGATTTGATCTTTAATCCAGTTCCACTCATAGACTTAGTTGTCTGCCAAACCTAGTCTTCCTCTCCCATTTCTGATTAAAAATTCCCATCTTGATTCATGTCTTTGCCCCAAACTGAAACTATTTGATTTGGCATATGAATAATACAAAAAAAATAGAAATCCAGCAGGAAAAACAATGAAAAAGAAAAGTTCATGAACAGTGAAATGGAGGAGTGAAAAAAACCTTCATTTAAGAAGTTTTACTAAAATATAAAACCACCCAACAACAACAAAAAACCCTCTCCCAAACATAGGAGCATAGTTATTTGTGCATTGGCCATATCCAACCAGGATACTTCCAAATGTTATCTCACACAAGCATGGTGTGTGATTCAGACACTGAGAATATATTTTCCTGTTAATATAACTCCATATTTTCTTTTAGTTTGGCCAGAAACCAGCTGTTGGACAATCCAGCCATAGTTATCTACGCTACAATCGGGAATGATGTCTGCAATGGGTAAGTTGTAAACTAAATGAACATTTATAGTAGCAAGAATTTGACTTCTTTAGAGTACTGCTGACTGCCTGGACATTTGCTGTTCACCTCTTTGTGCTTCTCCATGATGGCATTTTTCTTTACTATTGGTGCTTCTTTCTTAATTTTCTGCTGAAAATACTTCTTACCTGTATTTATCATAGGGACCTACCAGTCTTCATTTGGAGTTTGCCTTTATTTCTTTCTTTCTGTTTTAAGCCATTCATAAAATGACCAATGGTATGTCTGAAGTAATTATTTCTAACTTAGCAGAGGAAATTAATAATAACAATGGGGAAGGGGGGGGGATATTTAAAAGCATGTATATCCATCTTAACCAGTGTGCCACCTCTGTCAGGAGAGAGAGTGTGACTGGTTTATCATTTCTGAGGAATGACAACATTATCTCCTGTAGAGGTCCGTTTTCATCCTGCCTCTGCTGCCTGCAGTCTTTGCTGTGCTCTCCTGATGAGGTCTTTTGTCTTTCTGGCTTTACTCACATGATAAGCTCTGTAGGAGAATGAACTGAAGTTTTCAAAATGAATAGTCCTGGTATTATCCATTAGCAATGCTCACAGGGACACCAAGAGGTCATTGGCTGGATGCTTCCCTTCCTCCTGGTAGTGGGAAGGCAGAAAACACCTTGTAACCAGGCTAATGCACAGGATGTCCACACTGCAGTTTTGGTTCTGCAGAAGGTCTGAGTGCTATTTCCAGTGCAACATTATTTTCACCATGGTCAATCTTCAGCTTTTGTGGTAGTGGAAGAAATCCACATCTCAAATCCACCTGACTTACACAGATACTTTCAAAACACTCATTTAATAAATGCTGCATACTGAGCTAAGTTTCCTTCCAAAGGTTTTGAAAATTCTCACCTGCAGGTCCTATAATGAAGTTGGAGCTATTATGCAGGCTGTCAGATGTGGCCATGGAAATGGCCTAGGTTTGGTGTCCTAAAAGTTCTTAACAGGTATTTCATGGGATGAATGTTTGTTTGCCAGGTATTGTGCTCCAGATGAGGATGTCCAAAGGCCAGACAAGGCTTTCCTCGACATTGCAGAACCTGGGAGCCCTCAGCTGTGGCAGAAGTGGGGCCACAGGGGCACCTTTAAGTCCTTTCCTGGCATGACCCTCACCCTAACCACATGCAGGCAGCATGCAGAAATCACTTCCCGTTAAACCTTCACCCTCTGGTGCTTGTGCTCTCTCTGCACCCACTCCCAGAAGTGCCAAATCTGCCCTCAGCACCCTGGTTATCTGAGGGGAAAGATGCACAAATCCTCAAAAGCAATGCTACTGTGCTCTGACTGAGTGGGGAAAGCAGTCACAGGCTTCCTGGTACTTGCTGACAAGACTGTTCTGGGGATCTGTTTTCTGGTAAGCTTATAAAGATATCATTGCATTCACTGCCAGGATGATGAAGCCCCTACTTCCCCCTCCATAAAAAATAAAAATTCCACCTTTGCTGAAGTCCATGGCTCCTGCCAGGGAGACTTTCAATGTGTCTTCTCACAGGCTTGGCCCAGCCTCTGCTGAGCACATATTTCAATTCTCCTGTGCTTCTGCCTTTGCTAAAAGCATCTCTTATTCCTTTGTTTTATTCCTCGGTCTGCTAGCTATTCCTTTTGCTTACCCTATCTCCACCACTGCTTTCTATTCGTCTGATGTAAAAAGAAATTTTCCAGAAATTTAAACCATTTTGACCTTGCCTCACCCATTTCTATATTCCAAAACCTTACAGAATAGTACTTAATGCTTGCTTGAAACACTGAATTCTTTTTATCCCAGCATCCACTATCTGGCAGAGACACTTTTGTCTGGTCAAATTCTCACTGCTGTTTTCTGTTTTCTCCCAAAACATTCACAGCATCAAAAGAGGCCATCAGGCTGTAGTGATCCTTGTGACTCCTGCAAGGAAAGCTGCTGCAGCTTCTGTAGCATCATGCTGCTTCCATTGAGGGGGATGGACAGTGGAGAGATTTTTTTTTTCAGTGTCCAGTCACTGTGTAGCTGCCCTGGCTCTGATGTACCTGAGTAACCTATCTGAGGTTACAGCTGATGGGCTTAACTTCAAAACTAGGGCTTAGCAAATAAAAACCTGTTCAAGGACAGCTTTAAACTGCAGTAATACAGACTTCCTGGTCTTATTCTGTATTTTGGCTTCAAAAGAGGGCAGTGTGCTGAGCATACTGGAGACACAGCTCTTCCCAAAGCATTGTTAAAATACAGGCCCTTCATCCCGTGGGACGAGCAGGGCAATGAGTAATGTGGATGTTTGTAGAGTGAAAAGATAATGAAATTGGCAGCCTGTGTTACACATTAGTCTCCACACCGTGGTGTCCAAACAGGGGGGTCAGAAAAATAAAGACAGATGGCAATGGTATCTCTCAGCCCACTGAGGTGTAAATATGGGATAGAGAGACCTAGAAAGGAAAAAGAAAATCAGAGAAGAAAATAATGAGCACCAGAATTCTCAAATGCTGTACAATTATTGCAAATAATAATTGCATTTGGGGTATGGCACCATTTCTCCAGCCTTTCCTTCACAGACCTGCACTTACGGCATCTGCCACAAGAAGTAAGGTGGCAGCAGCAAAGCAGGGTGAGCAGGAACCCATCGTGAAAGGACCTTGTTCAAAGTGGCACCAGTGCATAATGCTCCTTTACTGTAAGATACCAGCCTCAAAGAGCTGCTGCAGCCCTCCACCCTGAAAACAGTGTGAGCAGGCAACACCTCTGGCCATCATGCCCTGGGCATACCAGCCCTGTGCAGCAAGCCCAGGGGGATGAGGTCGGGGTGCCACAATGAGCCCTGGTGCTCACCCAGGCACCTTGAGGTTCTTAGGGCAGAGCCAAAATCAGACTGCCTACAAGGTTGCTTTCTTCTCGTTTGGATTTAATTTCATAGCCTGACACAGAAAGGAAATGTGAAGAAATGCACTGACATATCTGCATGACTTCAATACCGTATGACAAGAGAAAGTGGAATTATGAATGCCATATTAATTTTGGCTTATACCGACATGTTTACTTGTGGTAGAGGCCTTACATCAGAGTAGTATTTTGAAATCAAGTGCTGCAACACCTGTAGGCGAAATGAAGTAATTTCAGAGCAAATCCACAGTCTTATCTCAAAAGTAGCTTGACTGGGTGGCTGTCACAAGGATAAACCTGAATCCTAATGCTGTTTTTCAGTTCTCTCTACTAGAAAGTCTCAAACGCTTCAGCAGCACATACTGCGTTAAGATAAATTTCTGGGCCCAGGAAGCTCACCCAGTTATTATTTTGTGTGCAAAATGCAGCTCACTGTAGAATCCCAAATTCTTCTAAGGGAATGTGCTTCTCCCACACAGGACTCAGCACACACTCCCCACCTCTGAATTAAAACATTTCTAATGCCTCAAGACAGAACAGCAATACCATGGAAAAGTCCTGCCTCTATGACATTCACTGACAAGGAATCTGACCCAATTCACCTGCAGCTTGCTCAGCACTGCAAGCATCATATTTGCCCTTCTCTTTTCTCTGGGAAGCCAAGATAGAAATGAAAGGACTTTCCTACGGAAAGGACCTGGATGGAGCCTTCTGGCTGCTAAGCTGATTGCTTTTCTATAAGCAAAGAGCACGAGAAAGAGGACAAAATGTGGGAACCACTACAGCAAGGAGGGTGGTCATTAGTGCAACCTTCCTGCTTGGAAGGACATCCCCTGTCTTTCTTCTTGAGCTTTCTCTCTGAACGCCTTGGTCAGCTGAGCCACACCACCAGGACAGAATGAAAACTGTCACAAGATCCTGCTTCCTAAGGTGCATAGATCCTCTCTTGCTGGGATGTGGCAGCCAGCCCCTGTTACAGACACGCGCACCATGAGAGTACAGCAATAGCTCTCAGGCGGGAGAGCACGTGAACGCTTTTTCTGTCATAAAGTGGTTGCTATAATAACATAACTAGAGCAGTGTTCTCCAGGCAGCCTGGGGTGGTTTTGCTTGTTTGTTTTTCTTATATAAATTGAAATGTATTTCAACTTTAGGATTTAATTCTCCCCCCACACTCCTGTAGCATTTACAGCTAAATGGAAGAGGGAAAGGATAAACCTGAGCAGGGGAATGTGGCTTGAAGAGGTTCACGCCTGACAGTAAGTGACAAAATGTAGGCATTCAGCCCATGTGGAACACTGACATAGTTCCTGTACCCCAATAGACTGTTTTAATCTTAGACATCACCAGGCTCACATGTTTGTCTAGACCTCTCTCCTGCCCTCCTGCAGAGCTGT
Organism: Petroica traversi; assembly: GCA_025920805.1. Lineage (NCBI taxonomy): Eukaryota > Metazoa > Chordata > Aves > Passeriformes > Petroicidae > Petroica > Petroica traversi. The sequence continues at coordinate 1,302,258 of JAHLSL010000117.1, read as the reverse complement.
AGTAAGAGGTGTAGGATGTGTGAGAGACAAAGCTACCTTAGATATTCCTACCTTGCAAAATCAAAGGGCATGTTGAATGTACCCTATGCACAGGAACCCATGAGGGAAGAAGTTCTACTTTCACCCAGCTGTTATGAGGGATTGAGTTTGCATCACTTCTTTGCTTGCTTTCTCTCTTCTTTCACTTCTTCCTCACTTACTGGACAATAACTGGTTTGTTTTGGTTTTTCACCTTGATTGCCTAGTTTTCTTGCTTTTACTCTCTCTCTTCCCCTGTGTCACTGGGGAGGAAGGGGAGGAAGGCAAGCAGGTGAACAGCTGTGTCGTGCTTAGCTGCCCACTGGGTTTAACCCACAAAAGGAGTCCACTCCATAAAAAAGGGATGCATCTGTCTGTTTTTAGCAGAGAGATGGGGCACACTGAGGAAGGGAGGTTTTTATATCACACCTGATTTTGGCAATGACAAGTGAGAGAAATATCAACATTTTTACAGCGTTTTATCCAGCTGACTTAATGTGGAAAAGCAGCAAACAGAGAAAATGACACTGTTTCAGGTGGCCTTCTGGGGACACAGTGTTCCTGACACAATGTCCTATTGGCATCCTCTTCTTTAGGGAACGTGACACGCTGGCCCACATGACCACACCCAAAGAAATGCTCTCCAATGTGGTGCAAGCGCTGCGATACCTGGACTCCCGTCTTCCAAATGGCAGCCACGTGATTTTAACAGGCTTGGTGGATGGTCGCTTCCTCTGGGATAACCTGCATGACAGATACCATCCTCTAGGTAAATATGAGGTGTTGTGGGGCTCCTCCTGGTTATCTGCCTGTTCATGTTGCCTTCTCTCCCTAAAAAATCTATTAATCTATTCATGACTTCAAGCAAACCTGACAGAGTGGGGGAGATCTGAGAAATATGAGTCAGATATTGGCTGTGCTGCAGAAGTAGGAATTACAGGTCAGACCTCTATTTTGCCCATTTCCCCACAAGCAATACCCATCTAGCTCCAAACCAGGCTCAACACATGCTGTGATGGTGTAAACAAGCTGTTCTACCTCAGTCTTGGCCCAAAATTGTGGCCAGCCTGCCTGCACTTCATCCTGATTGTTGTTACAGGTGAAGATGGACATTTAGTTGACATTTAATGGATGTTGACACTCACTAGTGGATGTTGTGGTAAAACTGGATGTTGACCAAAGCAGTAGGTTAAGTCAGGGAGTTGCAAAAGACTGTTTTTATATTAGAGAAATAAATTTTCTGCTGGTGCTGGGGGCCTGGCACCTCCTACACTACCTATATGTGATGATTGAAACCACACAGCCTATGCAGGCATGTTTTGGGCATTCTCTCAAAGTATAATTACTGTAAAAATGCTTTGGGATATTTTTTTCAGAGATTTGGAGGCTGCCTTTGGGACCCTCTCATCTCAGGGTGAAAATGACACAGTACCTCTGACCATTCAGACCACTTGCTCCTTGGCTTTCTAGACCAAATGCATGCACTTACTTGTACTTGAGTAAAGGAATCTTTTTTGCATCTGACAAGCAGGAAGTTGTTGCCATAATAGTTCTCACCAGCAAAGAGAGAGAGAGAAGCTAAATCACATCATTAAAATGGAAGATTACAACTTCAGATGATTTTGGCAGCTGCTGGGTAACACAGCTTGCAGCTGTGCTGCGGTTTCCCCAAGGTTCCCTAGTAATTACCAGTGGGCCCACATCTTTCCTATTTCTATTCCTATATTTTTCTCTCATAACCACTATACTAGTACCAATGACGGAAAAAAGGAAAAAAAAGGAAGAAAAAAGAGAAAAATCTTGCCCCTTTCAGGGCAAGGGGAACCTGTGATAATTAATTTTTAGTCACATAAAGCCATTTCTTCCCTTGAGTGCATGTTTATCACAGCAACATTTCCTCTAACTGGGTATCTAATTATCACAGACAACTCGTAGCCAAATCAGGAGTGATTAACTATAGGATGAGTTAGAAAATTTTCAGAGGGGCTCATTTGCCTTGGAGGGATCCAATTAATCCTAAGCAACACGTTTTGCAGCAAGGGATCCCTTCTGGCACATCCTCCAGCAGGCTATGAACAGGTTTCCCCATTTGGCTGCCAGTCAGCTGTGACCAGACATCACTCTGTCTTTCTGCCAAATCCCTGGTCCCCACAACAGCCCATCCCAGGGCCTGATGCTTCAGGCTACAGGAATCTGGAATATCCAAATATCCAGGAGTGATCCTAGATCTTTGAACTCCCCACCTTTTGCTTTTTGGGCAGCTGGAACTGCTTCTGGGTGATGGGCAGCTCTGTGACAGGCAAAAAACACATCTGTATCAGGGAACCACTGCAAAGCAACCTGACAAGAGAGATTATACTTTGCAGTTCTTAAAAACAACAATAAGAAATTCCTATTTCAGAACTGGAAAAATATCAAAGCCTCATGGGATGATCTGTGTACAACAAACAATAATACAATTAATAAAAAAAAATGTGGCCATTTAATTCTCATCTTAGTTGTAGCTGCCAAAGAACCAAAAGATCAAGATATTTTCTCAGCAAGCTAGGCTATTGCAGAGCACAGTGAATTTTAGGGAATGTTAGCTAGGTGTTTGACTTGTTGCTTGAATTTCCTCACCCACACAAGAATAGCCACTTCCCTCCATGACAGCAAAATTGTTTCTTCCTTTTAAGGCCAACCTCTGTGAGGTAAATGCAAAACTCAAAGTGTTTACAGGCACCCTTCAACTTTGCAAACCCTGCATTTCTTTGGCGGATGAGAGACAGGTTAATGGGAAAATATCAGTCATGCACTTTGGAGGTTGGCATAGGCTGTGATGACTAACCCTACACGTGAGACAAATCACCTATGAAAGGCGGGAGAAGGATGTGGCAGAAGCAGGTGTGGGGCTCTGCACACTGTGGGGACATGGGCACCTTAGCAGGATGGGTGCCTTGGTGCTGCCACCTCTATTGCACCCCAGCTCTGGTGGTGGGAGGGTACTCCAGGGGTAAGGGGTGTGGTGGGGCTCCTGGGATGTCTCTTCCCACCCAGGCATGGGAATGCACAGACCTGCAGAATGAGGTCACATTTGGCCATGGGGCACTTGATATTTCACTCTCAGTGCTTTGCAGGACAACTGAACAAAGATGTCACGTACAGTCAACTCTACTCTTTCCTCGACTGCCTCCAGGTAAGCTCTGCAGCTGTAGCTTAGGAGCCCCCTCCGTTTCATCTTGATCCCCTGCTAAAGCCCTTCTCCTCATGCCTGCCAGGTGAGCCCCTGCAGCGGCTGGCTGACCCCCAATGAGACCCTCAGGAACCTGACCTCAGCGGTGAGTCTCAATGGGGCTGCAATGGGACCACCCCAGTGCTCAGACACTCTGCCCTGTGTCTGAGGAAAGAAGCCAAATTCCCTCCCAATTCCCAAAGGCAAGACATTAGAACATGTTTTTCCTTCCAAAGGTGTGGAGAAGATGTGGAAACATCCACACTTATCCTTTCCAATGCCTCTCAGGCTCTGGGAGGCAGCATGCTCAAGTTAAGGGATTTGTAAAGGTATTCCTGTTACAAGCTCTCAGCTACCCAAATTTATGCTCAAGGGATGTGATCTCCCCGAGACAAAACTGCTCGGGCTCATGTACTTTAAGAAGAAAATGTACCTGATAAGAAAGGAAAGGCTTTTGAATCAAGTGAGCTGTTGGTATGACAAGCCAGCTGCATAGATTTTTCTGGCTGCAAGAGCATTCCTGTGAGAGCAGGAGCCTTACCCTGTTTTCATTTGGGATTTGTGTTAATCTTCCTCAGACACATTTCTGTGGACTTAATCACCAGATGGTGTGACCAGGGAGCATGCAGGCTCAGTGCAGGAATGGGAACAGACAGAACAGAGATGTCTTAAAACTCACCCTAAAAATCTGGCTGCAGAAGTGAATGACATGTAATACCATCCACTTATTTTCTTATGGTACAAGCTGATTTTTAATCCCAGCAATCCCCTGCAGCCATGTCAAAAGAGCCAGTAACCAAATATTATTAAAGGTGGCATCTCTGCATATCGTTATATCAATGTTTGCATTCACTAAACAACAAAATATGGCCTTAATTTCACCAAAGCTTACATATGTATTTTATTTTATGCCCTGTCCCTCTTGACTTCAGAGAAGGCCTATAAGCACATTCCTAAACCTTTGCAGGATTGCAGCTCGTATATTCATACTAACAATACAGAACATAGAGTATATGTAACTTCTGTCCATGAACAATGCATATGTCTGCAGGGTATGAATTAATCATTCTGAGTCCCTGTCTGAAACTAATTGTCTATGTTATTATCCAAACTGCACAATTTAAATATTTAGGAGATCCTGATCTCTGTTATGGCTGCAGAAATTACACTGGATGTATCAGTTAGGCACACGCTCAATGGTGGTAATTTACTCTTCTGAAAGTTGGGGTGGAATTTAGTCTGCACAGATAAGCACTATCATAACAGGACACTTCTCTTTTAGAAAAGTTTTGAGTTTCTTTAAGAGGAATGAAAATTACTGGGCTCTAAAAGCGAGAAACTTAGTAGGGACACTACTAAAAAAGGTCTCCAGTGAAATAAGCATCTATGCTCTAATAAACTTACAAAAATCAGCTGAGGCCTCATTGCAACCTGCCAAGATGAGCTGGTTACTTCAAAGACTGGTGGTGCTTATGTAATGCCATTTTCTGACGAAGAGCCCAATTTCACCTCCAGTCCCCCAGCTGAAAGGGCAACGTTACTTTTCAAATTCCTGCCTGCACATCAGTGACAAAAGCTGAACCCATGCAAAGAAACAATAGCCATGAACAGTTATTAAATCACTTGATTTTTGCAGAGAGCATTACAACTTTCCAATGTCCTGAAAGAAATAGCAAGATCTGAGAAATTTGCCAACTTTGATATTTTCTACATGGATTTCCCACTGAGACAAAGTAAGTTGTTTTTTACCCTGACTTTCTTACAAAGCATTGATTTAACTTCTGGACTGCTGATATGCTCATCATATTTTGGGTCCAGGAGAGGGGCAGTATAGTCAGCCAGCCTAAGGGACCGTGCTGACAGGGCTGTGGCCAAGGAGGGACCCTTAATGCCAGCTTCTCCTGGTTTCCATGGTTTCCCACCACACCCTTCGGAACCACAACTTTCCTGCTGGTCCCAGCTGCCAGAATCCACAACCCCAGTGATGCATAGCATATGGGCCACTTCCTCTGGGCTAGCAAGGTGACAGGGACCTGATGTGCCTCTGCTAAGAAGGCCTCCCTGCTTGTCCACTGCAGCTTCTCAGGCTGCTGAAGAAAAAAAAAGAAAGCTCAAACCCATACTGTTCTGTAAGATTTGTGAATTTGAACATTGCTTTCATAGTGGGTTATCTAGATGGGAGATGCATACCTGCAGTGGTCAAAGTGGTCTTCATGAGATGTAATTTACTACACCACTGACTGGGCTTCATGCTGCCTCCTCTGGGCTGAGCAGTGCCTTGGGAAAGAGATCCTTCATCAGCCATTTTCCTGCCTCAATAACAAAGCCACCCTCTCACTGTTTCCAAAAGTAGAACTACCTGTCCCAGGAATAACTGGCATCTTTCCTGTGTTTCTTTAACACCTACATACTACTGTAACTTTTGACTTGAAGAGCTTAAAAAACTCGTCCTTATGTGATCTTTAGTGACATTAGGTAAGTGCATTACCTAAATCTCTTTCTTCTGCAACTCACACTTAAAAAGAAACTCAAACATCCAGGAAAGTTTTGTTGTTATGCATGAGCATGAGCAGGCAGTGTCCCTGTGGGGCTGAGGACAGACACCTGTCCCTGAATCCCTCTAAGCTCTGCTTCCCTTGCAAGATTCTCAGGGGTCCAGCTTGAGGCAACACCCAGGATCATCTTGGATTCATCACAAGGAGAAACACACTCTTTAAAAATGAGGATCAGCATGAGATGAGGGATTGAGTGAGGCAACATATTTCAAGTAGTTAGATAGTGATGGGAAAGTAGTTTCTATATCCAGCCTGAATCGCCTATGTTACAGCTCTCCCAGTGTGCACTACTGTGAAGAGACTGGCCCCATCCTCATTGTCTTCCCACAGGCTCTTCCCTGGAATGAACCATCCTTGTCCCTCAGCCTCTGTTCAGGACCTCACCACCTTGGGGCCTCTCTTAGATACCCTGAAAGTTTACATTCAAAAAATAGTATAAAATAATTAGGAAAAAAGCTTGATTTACATTTCCTTGTTTTTTATATTTATGTAGAGAGGTAGTTCCATGAGGTCCTTATTGAAAAATTTTGTCTGGGAACTACATTTCAAATCCCAGCATGCAGACATCTGAATCCAAAGCCATGAAGGGACAGAAGCATCCTGTCAAGACTTTAAAGTGTACTTCTCTAATACTTCTCCCCATTAGTACATGGCTGTCCTTGAAAGCACAAAGCTGCCATGGCACCTAAGACTATTTTAAAAAAATTCTCCCTTAGCAGCTAAATCCTATCAAAATTCACAAACTTATTTTATCCTGCATGACCCAATTCAGGAAGCTGGTTCTGGGTCTGATGAAGACCATATGGAGGAGGAGGAGGTAAAGAAGTGAGGCTGGGAGAGGCAGTCTTTCTGTCCAAAAGTTTCTGTCAGAGAGGTGGGCTCCAGTGTCAAGTTCATTTTTGTAGCTCAGAGTTTCAAGGGTGTCCAAGACTCCTGGCGGCTTTTGCCTCAGCTACTTAATATTTAACAAGTCATTAGGATTTGGAATGAACTACCTGCTGGGTAGGCAAATTGCTTTAATAAGTTAAATTACTAACTTTAGTTAATTTATTTGCTTTCACAAAAGGAAACATCTTAATATAATTTGCTGTTCTTGATTACATCGTGTTAAATAAATGAAGTAAACAAAATCACACATGCATATACAAACATCAGCTTTGAAAGACACTTTGCAAAATTTCCTGCAGCCCTGGAGCCAAGGATTCGAGCTTGCCATCAGGAAAGCTGTCAGATCGTGAGTGTGCTCAAAAGGTAACTAAGGCTCCTGACCTACTTTTCTGGTCTCTTTCTGAAGCAAGCGGCAAATCCTCCCCGAAACTCTCCAGACATCAAATATTTAGCAGTGGTTACACACTGTGATACATTGATTTCAGCCTAGCCTGGGCATATATATGTACGTAGCAGCTCTCAGCTTTCTCCAAGTAAAATTTGAGTATATTAGCATTTATTCTAGATTTAGGTGGACACTCAAGCTCACATGTTGACCTTGACTGAAGAAATTAGTGCTTCCTTTAAGAAGCAGTGCAATAAAGAGGAGGACAGGGGTGGCTTGTTATGCCTTTTACTTGATGTGAATGGGAGCAAGCTCTAGTCTAGTCCAGCCAAGCCAAGAAGCATTTCTAAGACAAGCTCTGGAGATACTCAGCTGAACTGCTGAGAATTTGCTGAACTGCTCTAGGATTTTTGGAGGTTAGGTATAATAGTGTAAATTGACCTATCTTGATACAAATTTTACTTACCTTACTTACTTCTCTGCTATTTCTGGCACCAGAACAGTAGTCTCTCTACAAAGTAAAACAGTACACAGCTTTGTACTACTCCATGTAGAATATAATATATAAGGAGTTAGGTAAGTTCACTGCATATGTGCACTGCATGGTACATATGCAGAAAATATTGAGGTAAATATGTGTTATGCCCAACATACTGTAAATTTGAAACAAACCTACAAGCCCCATGTCTTGAAACAGGTTACTTTGGATGCTGCCTGAATCATCACAAGTGGATTTCTATAGTCAAAGCAGGAATATCACCTTTCTGTGAATTAGAGTTGGCATGGGGACCCAGACATCACTTTTTGACACAATAGCCAGGGTCCAAAAAACAGTGGTGAGCCCAGATCAAACTGTGGAGCTTGAATAGAGAACATTTTCCTCCTGACAGGATGCTTGCATAATGCTATTAAGAATTCTTAATCTGTCATTATAAAAGGAATTATTGAATTTACAGTCTGTTAATGCCATATCCACTAGTCCCATGTTTGATCACTCCGCAGCCCTTTTGAAGAGAGAAAGCTTTTTACTCCTCTAATGGCTCCAGGGCTTACAGCACAGCATCATTTGCATTGAATGTCATGCTTATGTAATTCAAAAGGTTATTTTGTTGGAGTTGAAAAAGACCACTCAGAATATAAGTAACCAAAAATGACAGTCTGTTCATGTAGACTTCAGGCCATGCAAATATTCTGTTACCATCTCTTTCTCTATAAAGCGTCATTTTCTTTATCTCTATTTTTTTTTCTTTTTCACTGCTGAAGATGCAACTAAGATGGGAAATGCAAAAGTATTAAATCAGTAGTAAATAATTTACAGCTTTACTTGCAACAGCATCCATCTTAGTTGTGAGGGAAAGTGAATTGTTTTACGATCATTTACATTCAAAGCGCTTCCTTGTATAAATACAGCAGAGGAAAAAAAAAAAACCAGCAATAAAGGCTTAAATACTGCCCCAAGGAGAGGGGATGGTACACACTATTGGCTCTGACAACTTTATGTGAATTATCATAATCTTCATGCAGAGCTGCCGTGTGCTTAAAAACACCAGGGGTGCTTTGAGGAGGAGGGTGTACCTCTCTGGGCGGGCGTCTCCGTTCTCACTGGTGATAACCCCTCTGATTGCACTCTGCAGCGGCTGAGGAGTGGCGCAAGATGGGAGGTGAGCCCTGGCAGCTGATCGAGCCAGTTGATGGCTTCCACCCCAGCCAGGTAAAACCCAGCCCGAGGAGATGGGTGGGTGGGAGCAGGTGGGATGTGAGAGCTTGTGGGATGCAGGAGAATGCGGGATGCCAGTGCCCACTGCTGCCCCAAGCATCCAGCTGGCATGCCACAAGGATGCAGGTTTGGGGAGTCTGTCTGTTTGAAAAGAGAGAGAGTCATAGAATCATTTAGGTTGGAAAGACCTGTAAGATCATGGAGGCCAACCATTAACCTAACACTGCCAACTTCACCCGTAAACCCTGTCCCTAAGCAGCACATGTACCATTATTTTATATGCCTCCAGGAATAGCGATGCACCCTCTTTCCTTGGCAGCCTGTTCAAATGCTTGGCAACCCTTTCCCTGAAATTGTTTTTCTTAATATCTAATCTAACCCTTCTCCAGAGCAGTTTGAAGCCATTTCCTCAGGTCCTATTAATTGTTCCATGGGAGAAGAAACCAACCCCCACCTCATCACAACCTCTTTTCAGGTTGTAGAGAGCACTAAGATCTCGTCTCAGCCTCCTTTTCTCCAGGCAAAAAAGCTTCTCTTCCCTCAACTGATCCTCAATAAATGCAGTGCTCCAGACCCTTCCCCAGCTCCGTTACTCTGCTCTGGACAAGCTCCAGTGCCTCAATGTCTTTCTTGTGGAGAGGGGCCCAAAACTGAACACTAGATTCGAGGTGCAGCCTCACGAGTGCTGAGTACATGAGGACAATCACTGCCCTGGCCTTGCTGCTCACACCATTGCTGATACAAGCCAGGGTGCCTTCTTTGGCTGATCGAAATGATGGCTGTAGCCCCAGAGCTGATATCTCAATTTCTGATGGCTGCATTCTCTTCTGACTCCTACAAGGTCTTCTTTCCCTCACTGGCCAGGATCATGTCTAAACAGATCTTAATGCACAAAAATTGATCCTTACCACTTAGGCTTGCCAGCTGCCTGCCCAAATACCCGTGGGAGTTTCGCAGGATCAGGACAGTAAGGCATCACTGCAGAAACCAGACAGGCCCCCTTCAGCCCTGCCCCTGTCCTGCAGCCTCCGAGACTGCAGGTTTCATTGTCTGGAACAAAGATTCCTTTTTGAAGTTACACATTTAAATTGCTTATGCTCAGCAGGTACATATTATTACATTTTCACTTGGTTACTTGGCCTCCTAGGACAGATGGCAGGAGAAGGTTTACAGTCCATTTATTACAGAAATAAACAAAAGGGAAGGAGAAGCAGCTGCTGTAAGTCCTTGCTTGGGTTTGATAATCTAGCGTGAGGTTGCCTGGTTCCCACCATGCTCACTTGAAATTAGTTTTTTTCTGACCCTATAAAAAATGTGGAGAGGAACACGTTCTGCAGCCAGCTGCAAAGAAAGCCAGCTGGTTTTCTATACACTACCTGAAGGCTTCCAACACATGTGCAGAGCAAAGCAGGCAGTCAGTCTCCTTTGCAAGCAAACACCACCACACTTCCCAGCCACTGGCAGTGCCACTTGGTAGCTCCCCCTGCTCAAAATCATGGTCCCATGGGCCAGTTTAATGTTGTGAGATAACGCCCTGCATGTGTTGACTCCCACAACCCCATCTCCACTGACTGCTCTTTCCCACTGCGGAAAGCAGCATCCCACTGGGTCAGTTGGAGATGCACTTCAACAGGAGCAAGTCACAGTCTCTGATGGATTCCAGCATTTCTGCAGCTTCTCCGTTGACTGTGCTGTCAGTTAAGCTAGGAGAGATCTGCAGGGGGAAGTCCAAAGGCAACATAGATGCTTTAGGTGCTATTTTTTACACTCATGTTAGTCACTAGGGGCAATACAGTGCCTTCGTTAGCCTTGCCAAATTAAAAGATCCTCCTACTTGAAGAGGGACTCCTTCATAGCAGAAATTCCTGCCTGTCTACCGCACAAGTAGCAGGAGACAGCTGCATGAAAGTATGAACTCACAGCCTGGGGATGTGGAGAAACTCTGCCTTGATTTTTTTGCTGCAGGCCTTTTGCAAGGAAGCAGTTAGAGAAAACTCAGCAAATTAAATGAGAGTGAAAAAATGAGAGTGAGGAAACAAACCCCATTCCCAATCCTGCTATTTGGGGAAACTGCAATAAAAACCGTGGAGTTCAATGGAAAAGGTCGTTGCATTATTTTCCTATCTTTCCCTGAGGCTGGCCTGAGGTTTCTTATAAACCCCAGCACCAGGCCACAGTGGGAACCAGGCTTGCCCTATCACAGCTTTTCATCCCTCCTCCTGCCCACGTCATGTATCCCACCAGCAGCTGCAAGGCAGCAGAGTTGAAGGCAGCAAATATGTATCTTAACTGGATCCTTCCTAAGCCAAAAAAAAAAATTACAAAAGGACATTGAAGGGCAGCTGCAAACCTACTTGCAGCCCCTGGAGTTCTGAGCTCCAGGATGCAGTCAAGCACTGCCATATTTCATTCTCTCTGGACCTGGCATCCTGCAGTGGTTATGATCTCTCCCCCCCTGCTGTTAGGATGACGTTAATGCTTTTATAGGTACATTTTCTCTTACAGTCAAGGTGTCAACTGTAGATATGCCTCACTTCAAGTGAGTTATTGTCCTCCTAGGATTTATTAATTAGCCTTATCCAAACATCCACCATTGTAAATCCATTTTTCTTTTCCTGTTGGCGTAGAGAAGTCTGTTATCAACACACCACTATTTGGACCGAGACATAGCATTCTGCCCCAAAAGAGTGACTCTCTTAGTAAATAGAAGGGGAAGCGTGAGCAGAGACTGCTATTTTAGAGTATGCTTAAGGAAGATGATAAACAATTCACTCACTCCTCACAGAAGTTGTATTTAAAGTTTTACTTTCTCCTGACATGAATGCCTCTGACCAGGTATGGTTTTTGTAGTATGTAGAGCTGCCTAGCAGGAGAGGATTGATTCCATGCAGCTTGTCAAGTGAACAGAGGCTCTTACTTCCATCCCTGCAGCTACTCCCCATCCTTCACAAGCAGCTTGATAAGTACAACAGATAAGATGCCTAGCCAGGGCATTTCTGCTGAATTTTCCCTCTGTTGATCTCGAAGCACCTGACAAATATTCCCAAAATTTTGGATTGAGAAGCACTCCAAGGAAAGCATGAACTCCTTAGCTCTTGCCTTCAATGCAGAGACATTTTGAAGTTTGGGACAAATTAACCACTCCCTGTGCCCCTCTGGCAGCGTGATCACAAGGTGATCCCTAATGACTGTGGCACAGCAATGGGCAGTATAAGCAGCTGTCTGTAGTCAGCCCCTGAATTTCACCTGCTGTTTATCCATTGTGTCTTTAATTTTTTAAAAAAAGTTATCTGCTGGCATAAACATGGCAGAAGGCAGTGTCAGCATGTATATCCAGGAATCCAGAGGCCCAGACATGCTGGAGGGATTTGAACCTTTCTGACTGAAACTTGCATACCTTGCAAGGAGAAGGAAAAGAAAATAAGAAAAAAAGCCACACTTGCCCTTCTCTCCCATCAGAGCTAGAGCAGTTTTTTCATGCATTGGAGAAAAGTTAGGCACTCAGGCAGGGAAAACTAGCCCCCATAGTCCCCACTCCAGGCATAAACACCAAATACTGATTTGTTGAGCTGGGCCCAGAATCACATTTCCTTCCTGTAAATTTCTTGTGGGAAAAGAGTTTTCCTGCATGTTTTTTTTCGAGTTGCACACAGGAGGGAGCAAACAAAACACTCCTAATTGGCATAACTTCATTCCAGTAAAGTTTCAAAGCTAAAATTTGCCTCCATTAAGTTTTTTTTTCTAAAACACATAGCTCAGGTTGGAGCTGGAGGAAATTCAACAATTTACTTTTAACATGTAAAAGCAAAGTGATTTACTCAGTCCCCCCCCAAGTTCCCTCTAAAGCTTTTTTTGAGACACCATTTCCCAAAGTCTTGGTTGTCCTTGGAAAAAAAATTGGTTTTCTCTTCTGATTGACCATAGAGGGAGCCCAGGGATTTTCTTCAGCATCTCCTCCTTACTACAAAATATCACTGCAAATCCTTGTGAATGCCAGATAGCTTCAAGGACACCACTTCCCTCTAGAACAGTCGACTGCTTTGTTAGGATGACACAGCCATGTATTTCAACAGGATCCTGCCTAAATGGCTTCGTTTCTTGCTTTTATTAAGTTTCCAGGGAGAATGCAAAAGCCCTGAGCACCACAAACTGGAACCTGAGACACTTGGAAAATTCTTAATGTTTATGTACAGGCAGGAAAGCACAGCTTGAGTATGATTAGCTTCTCCCTTTTTCTTCCTTAAGTCATTACAAAGCATGTTCCAGCCAGAAATAAAGAGGAAAAGCTGAAGTGACGCATATCAGATGAGCTGGGTATTTACACTTTGCTGAGAATCATGCCCATCACCTGTTTGGTGCAGAAGAGGGAAACAGCTAGAAGCTGCTGAAAAAAACCACAGCTGCCTCCCAATTGCAGTCACCTAGAGCTCTGTGAGGAATTGGTAATATTTCCTTTCAAAAACTTGCTTAAGTGGTCATCTTCACAACAAAAACAATAATTGCAAAGCTTATAAAAATTATAGCACGTCTCAAAGTACAAGAACTTTGGAATTTTAAAAAGACCTGCAAGAAAGCAATTCCCAGAATCACAAACCCTTCTCTGTGCTAAACTATTCATCCAGAATAAATTATTAAAATCATCAGGATGTCAAGAAATTATGTGTGCACAGAACTTAATTCAATTTAGGGCAGTCGAAGCACATATACCTTAAATTACAATCAGCATTAGTCTGAGCACTGTAGACCATGCCTCCAGTGATACCTTTGCACCATGCAAGGATGGTGGGGTTTTTCAAACCACCCACCCAACCAACCAGTTGACCAACCCCACACATCCCACTACTAAGAAACACAGGGAAGGCTTAGGGAGGTTTGTGAATAAGGTTTGGAGACTACCATGCCAGAAAGGACCCCTCTGACAGGGATGGGTGTCAGTCCCCTGGCTGCCATAGGGTGCCCCATAATAACAGTTTTGGTCACAATAGAAACTGCAGCCAGCAGAAAACCCTCTGTTGCACCAATCTCCACTGTTCCTCTACCCTGTCACAATTTCTCCATTAGCTTAACAACACTTTGAGTGTTCACAGTCTCAGAGCTTCCACCCCACAACTGCTTCTCATTGTACATGAGCTCTTAAAAGAAAGATTTTGTCTTCCAGCCCATCATTACAGCTTCCTTTAAAGCACGGGATTTTAAAAGTAGCACATAAAAACTCCCCAAAGGCTCCGGTGTCTTCCCAAACTCTGAAATAAGAGTATTCAAATAGTTAGATTTCATAAGCACCCCGCCCCTTGCACCTTAAAAAAAAAAAAAAGACTCTGTTAGCCATATTTAAACCTCATAATTGCGATCAATATCAGTGTGTTGAAAAGTTTAAGTTGAAAATAAAGTTCCCATATAGACCAAATATAACTGCAGGAGTGTAACAAAAATGCCTTAGCAGGGTGAAAAACATCAGTGGTAGCAGAAAGGGACAGAGAGAAAAGCCTGAGTCTCCCTTATCCAAGTTTTTACACCCTGGCAATACAGCAGATACAATTTCTCTTTGGCACATAACTTCTAGGGCAAAAACCTCTATGAAAGCTGGAGTGAGACTGATATTGAGGAGAAAGGCTATTCTACTATTTTTGCAGTCTCACGGGAAAAAAAACTCTGAAGACAACCCAGTAGCAAGTGCAAACTTAGAGCATCAGACACAGTTAGTTATGAAACTGAAAATAATTGGGCCTCTTTTTCCTCAGCACCTGTGGTTTCCTCCCAGGAGAGCCAAGAGAACATTTATTAGAAGTACAAAGGCATTTGGGAGCATGAATTCCTTTTTCAAAGGAATTCATGCTCCCAAATGCCTTTGTACTTCTAATAAATGTTCGCGAGAGTTTCATACATTATACCCAAAGCCTCGCGAGAGTTTCATACATTATACCCAAACAGTGCTTTTGACATACTTTTAAAATATTTCACGGGAGAAAAAAAGTAAAAATCAGACTTCAGGGCTTTTGAATAGCAGTTTATGAGCTAGATACCATAGGCACCTGGAAGCTGTTGGGGACAGACTATCATTGTTAGAAAAATGATGGGTCAGGGAGGTGCAGATATATCACCCTCATCCTACTTTTAGTGTTCAGAAGATTTTTGCCCTGCTCAAGCAGCTGAAAGGGGTATTTCCTCTGGTTAGAGGTTACATCACATGGTTACACTGAGCAGTCCTTATTGGTGGGGTCTTTTAAACTCTGGCATGTAATGACTGTATTATAGAGAAAATTGATAGCATTTGTGGTTTGCAGATCGCTGCAGCCCTTGGAACAGACATTACCTGGCAGAAGGCACTACATGAGTGGCCTCAAGTGCTTGGAAAGGAGAACCCATTCAACGACCAGATTGAAGCCATATTCAAAGATCAAGGTGGACACTGACTTCTGAACTGCCGCAGCCCTCATGCAATTTATGGTGGCGCTTCCATGAGTCAAGATGATTAAAGAAACAAAAGCAAGGGGGAGGGGAAGTTATCAGAACCAGTAGCAGTGGACGTAGCACAAGAGCATTCTTTTCAGTTTGTATATCACCTGCACAAGTAGGCTATGCTTTTTCTGTAGAGCTACAAAAATAAAAATCAAAGGATAGCTGCCAGCTAGACCATTTATTGCACCAGTTTGAAAATCCATATCTCTTTTTTTCCACTTATAACTCCTACTCCTATTTTTTTTTCCTCCTGCAGAACATTTCTAGGCTTTCTATTTGTACTGTTTCAACAGTTAATCTGTTCCCAAAAGGAGAGGGGGGACCCCAAACTCATTATGTTGCTATAAATTGTGTGTATGTAATTGCCTTGACTGTCAGTACATTATTTAGCTGCTATTTGCTTATTAAAGTGTGGCAAGAATAACAAGGCACTACAATTTTGATGTGCCTGGCAGCATCAGCACAGGCTGACTGAGCACAGGTTCTCTTCCCCCATTAATAAGATATTAAGTTGACAACACTTCATGTATTTAAAGCAGGCTTTTTCCAACCTGTGGTGTATCTTTGTTTTTTATGCTTCCTAAGGAATACAACACGCCCAGTCCTATGCCTTTTACAGGCATAGATCAGGGAATCACTGAAAATAGTGGGCAAAGTAAAAAAAAATATTTAAAAATTAGAGACAGCTCTACCCTACTTGCAACCTTTCTGCTGATGGAGGGATCAGAAAGCATAAAATGGCAATAATTATGGGCAGAAAAGATCCAGGAAATGTCAAACATGAACATGACATGAGTAAAACCCACCCCAACAGCCCAAAGCTCAGGTAAAGTTGCTCTGCTCCTTGTTCTGGGCACAGCCCTAGCACAAGGCTGTGTCACACGTGAGGCAGCTCTTGGGCTGTGGTCCAAACCCAAGGATAGGGCCTGGCTTTAGGACATGCACACACTCAGCATTTTGAACAGTACTAGCACTTGGCTAACACTATTTGGATTGGTACGTTTATTATCACCTTCCTAGATCCTGTTCCTTTTTGTTGAGTACAGTCAATGCTGCGTCTTTTATTAAGATATTAAGATAGAAATTAAGATAGAAATCCCTTTGGGATGACTGCTAACACTTAAGTAAATATTCAAGTCACCTACTTCAGGAAACCAGAAGGGAATACATTCCTTAATTGAATGATACTTGTTAATAAGGCCCAATTCATTCAAGGCATTTAGATGTTACCAAAATACCCAGTCTCCCAAGGAATAGTTCCAGTTAGGCATGCCTAGGGAAGACAATTTAGCATTAGAAGGAAATCTCCCTGCTTCATGTAGAAATTCTCTTCAAACAACATAACATACCATACAACAACATACCCTGGGCCAGGTAAAGCACATCCTATTTTTTATTGCCCATTCAGGACTCTTATCTTTAATTAAATACAACACTAGGACAGAAACAAGTGCATCCATGTGTTTTTACTACAGCCCAAGTACAGCACAGGCAATAATTACAGAATATCAGATTATTTTCTCTACATCAACATACAGAAGTGTAGCAATTAAAAGGGGGAAGGGAGTCATGTTTAGAAGCCTAATTTTCAAGGCAATTTCTTTGCAAATTATTGTATTTCATTTGAGGTTGGGATTTAATAACACCAATTAGGAGTTTTACAAAGTAGTAAAACTGAAATTTCCTCAGCTAAAATAAGCTTCATTGCCCAGAGCAAAAAGCTTTCCTCTTGCAGACTTTCTTACTTGTGAATTTCTTGAATTTCTGAACAATGGGGGGGGAAAAAGGTTTCTTATAAAATTAGAGCATCTTTTTAAAGACATCCTGAAAGCTCCATAGCCAGACCCCAAAGCAAAGGCCTCAGGGTTGCCCAGTACAATTGCTCCATGTTGGACACAGGGTCTCTGAAGGACACCAAGGAATGAGCTTGCCCCTGGCTGAAGGCACACTACCCAAAGCTCAAGCCCTCATGCCTCAAGGTGAGCTCTGCAGCTCCAAACCAGGTTGCATGCAGAAATCTGACTTGTAACTAATGCAATAACCACCTATCTTCAAAAAAAGATTAATTTTGGGACTATTAAGCCATCAGTCTTTACAACCACTGTTTCTCTATGATTTCAAATGCAAAGAATAGCTGAAGATCTGCACCCCCAACCATCAATCACTTACCCATACCACTCTAAAAATACATGTCCTATATTTAAAAAACACTGCTGAAAAAGCTTACTTGTGCTAAAGGAGTGACAAACTATGAATTCTAGCCTCTTCCATAAGGTTAACTGTCTTCTGGTGCTTACACTGGTTGAAGGTGAAAAATGCAAAGGGAAGAGACAAATAGGAAAAAAAGTTTCTCCTGGAAAGATAATTCTAATTCCATGCAGTTCAAAGTTTATAGCAGGAATAGAAGGAGTGGTCTGTCAAGATCTTTTTTGGGGAGAGTCAGAGCAGGCGAAAGCAGGAAGAATTATGTCACTGGCTGGGTCCAGCACAATGGGAAAGTTCTCTTGATGTTACTCTGCAAACGGTTTTTACAAAACTTAAAGCTTCGCTTGAAATCAGACAGTAAGAACTCCTTTTGAGGCATAGAACATCTAAAGCTACCTGAAGCCATTTGAATTCACACAGTCTGGCCTCTTCACAAAGGATCTGCTCCAAATATGGAATAGCCACATCAGCATTGTTGCAAACTCTTTTACTGCAAAGCCTTAAAAGAGCTGAGGAACATGGGAGGGAAAGGTTGGCTCCCAGCAGTGCCAGCCAGGAAAGCTCTAAGTGCAGGCTTCCTGCTAAGCTTGCATCCCATACTTCTTCTGGCTGCAGGAGCCCATGCCCTCACCACACACAGCTTGTGCCCAGAACTCACCACAAAGGTCAGTTTTTCTAACTTACCACCACCTATTATACTTTATGCCTTTCCTTTATGAGGAGAACTTCTTGGGCAATGAAAAAACACAGATTAGTTTCTACAAGGGATAATAGCCCAATTAGCCTAAATAAAAATGTTCCCTTGAATATCATCCATTTCTATTCTTAACACCTTTCTATGGACTCATTTCATAATGTGAAATTTACTGACTTTTAACATCCACTTCTAAGTTTAAGAAGACAGCCTACCACATATCCACTGATGAACTTTTCTCTTGCACTGTCCATGTTGTGTTACTCTGCTGCCACGTCTCTGTCACAAAAGTCAAAAAAAAAGAGAACCATCTCTCCTCTTCATATTTGAGCTGCTGCACATGGACAATCTGGCCTTCCGCTACAAGATTCAATGCTAGCTACATCCAAGGCTTCACATTATCCAGTGAATTCTGGGATACATGTACAGAAGAGAATCCAGTTTTTCTTCAGCCTACAAATTAGTATTTCCAATGCATAGATGACATTATGAAAAAAGCAGGAAGAGTTTTATTTTTTATTTTAAATGAATAAAATAAATCTCAATACATAGTTTAGAAATATTTACAAGACATCAGAAAAGAAAACAAACTTTAATAGCAAGTACAAAAAGGGCAGGATAAAAACAGTATAAGCTAACAGAATTTAGTGTTTTGAGTATTAATATATAACAGCAACAGCAATCTAAAGTTTTGCACTATTGCATTCCTAGTGAAGTACTGAGCTGGTATGTCAATATGCTCAGTGAAAATCTGAACACTACAAGTTTTAACTTAGAAATGTTGCCATTTTCATGAAGGGTCTAAAGTACTGTTTTTATATGCATTTGTGGATATGTCTATAAAGGGAAAGAAGACCCATTCTTACAGCCAACAGAGTATTAGTTGGTACATAGCAGCTTTATAAAGTCTTATTATTAAACAAATCAAAAAAGAGGCACTTTTACAACCTATTAAGCTATTCCTGGTTCTCAAATGGAGAATTCTAGCTTGTAAAAATCCCAAGTCCCAGGAAATGCTGATGTATACAAGCCTAAATCTACATTTTTCTGTTTATTTTTTGTATAGCAGTCCTAACAAAAATATTCGAGACCTTCCATTTCTATCAAAGTGCAATATACTGCATACGTAATTGCACACCTGCAAATCACATAGTGTACAAGCCGTGCACTTATCCATACTAGTTTGTATGAGAAATTGCAAAAGTTTTATGAATATGGTGTGCATGTCATTTGTTCTGACCACAAGGATGCTGTACAAGCAGAAATATCTATACTGCATGTTGTAGAATAATATTGACTAGTTACTTCTATGCATGATCATTACAAAAGAACCCCAACAAATCCTACAACATTAAATCTTGTTTCAGCAGCATCCTTGTTAAGTTTATTTTTAACTATTATTTCTTTCAGGAAGCTGAGTTACCTAGAAAGCTTCTCTTTTACTAGCTAGTGCCTCCCTTTCTGCCCTGAAGTGTGATTTCCTGCAATAATTTAGTTGTTTAAAGGAGAGAGTGCATCTAGCTAGAAGCCTTCCAAAAAACAAGTTATATAAATATTTAGCACATTTAGAAACAGCAAATTGCTTCCTACCATACTCAAAACTAGGAAGTAAAAAGGTTTTAAATTTTTTTAAGTGAAATTAAAATACTGCATAACATAGTCCTGTAAAATGTTAAATATTCTCTCAAACTTAAAGCATAAGTGACCCAGAGGACTTGCCACATTTTCATTTAAATTCTTCCCTTCCAGAATTTAAAGCTTTCCAGCAGGTTTGTAGCAGGCATCAGGCTGCCACATGCGAAGGTCAACAAGGACTTGGTTGAGCTTTTGCATCCAAAGGTTACGCTCTTCTTTAGTATCAGCAGACAGCCAGTTCCTAGAAGGCAAGGAACCCCATGGATTATACTCCACCTCCAATTAGTTAATGTGACAAATGCCAAGCTGATCAACCACAGAAGCCCAAATAGCAGGGTTTTTAAAAGTTAAGTCAAATGTTCCACAATCCTGCTACCAAGCCTGGCATTTCCACTTCTAGAAAGCAGTTAGGACTAAAAGTGAACAAAATAAGCGCCACCCCAAAATCTTAGCATTTAAATGACCTTTGCACCATTATGACAAAGGTGTAAAGCTCCTATGTTATTAAAAACATTATCATATTAAGTAAAATACCCTCCCACAACCTCCAAGATTTTGTGCACTCACTTTGTAACACAGAGTGTGTCTCTGCATTGGCTGACAAGAGTCTCTCTATCATCCTCTCTCTGAGGTCTGACAGTTATTAGTTCAAAAGTGTTGGGACGGGCACAGAACTCCCTGTTGGCAGGTTCAATCTGATGATTAGTGCAGTTAGCCAAGTTTATCCGGCCCAAAGGATGCTGAAAGTGAAATCAGTTCATCAGTCAAGAACATTTCAATCAAGAGTAATTCTGAACAACACATGCTTTGACAACTTTGACGATATTAAGTGAACACTTTCCCTCAGTCAATTACTCCATACAAAAGGGTGATCTATCTGCCACTGTAAGAAATTTATTTAAAAAAAAATTCAATGATTTAAAGTAATCATGGCCTAATACCGATATTTATGAGCTACATCTATCTCTGTACAATGGAACAGATATAGTAGGGGTGAGGGGATGCATTTATTAAGTTTTATATTTCTGTAAATCACCAAAATACAGCTGACTCTTTCTCAGAAAAACAGGGAAACAAGTCTAGAGGGTTTTCCAAAATAGAATCCGGAAAACAAACTAAAGCTTCTTCCTTGCAGACAAAAGCAGAATACGAACCTTCTTTTTACTTTATTTTTTTTACTATCTTGTCTTACAGTAGGCAGAGATTTTTCCCTCTCTTCTGGCAAGGAAAGAAAGTACATTGATATATTTTGGCAATGTCAACTATCAGCATATGGTCTTCCTCTGTTAGCAGGGAAGAAACTAAACTCAGGCATCTGGATTGGCACAGAAGTCCCAAAAGGACCAGAGTTTGCCACGGAGTTTGGGAAAGAAAATGTTCTGCCAATAAACAAGAAAGTGTTTAATGGTAAATAACTTCAGTGAGTCAGAAAAAGCCTCTTGAAAGCAGTCTTTAGGAGAAGCTGGAAACATTTTAATACGCTGCAGGAGCACCCTAAGAAGACAAGGGCCACCTCAGTGACAGATGTACCTCTGATTTGTCTCATTAGCCCAACAAGAACTTAGGTTTCTGTAAGAGCCATTGGAAGCCCCAGTTCCAGCTACAACATGGAGCTGCAAGAAGACAATGACTTTAGATAAGATAGTCCATAATTACAGCTATGCTTCTGCAATATACAAGGATTGCCCACTCTCAATTTTTACAATATCAAGTGTTAGTCATCATTTTGTCTAAAACTTCAGGCAACTAGACACAGTCTGCTTATTAAGCCATACAAGTCCAATTTCAATTAAATAATTAGTGATTTGATGAGCACAATGGAAGGCCTTAAGACTAAAGGGGAAATGAAATATGGATCTTCCATCACTTTTCCCCCTTTCCCACTAGATGGGGAAATCAGTTTTCTAAGTTTGCCATTATTTAGGTCAGATTTATGCAGACAAAACCCCTCCAGTCCTCAAGGGAGCTTTATGAGCTTGAATCCCATACTTTACCAGTCTTAAGCCTAAACAATATTATCCTTAAAAATGAATAGCTATTTGTGTAGGGTACTACTACAGAACTTTTGACTTAAGTTTATTAAAACAGCATTACCTTTCGTTTTTCATCATCTGGGTATGTCCAATAGGAGATACAATTTCCAGACAAAACACACCAGCGCCTGTGCCATGCTCCAAATCCACTGACATCTTCAAACATTGTCTTAAAAAAAGAAATTAAATGGGGTAACATTGTGCCTTGAGCTTGGTCTGTACTTGACTAATTTTCTACCAGAATGGTTCTGTAAGTGCAACCCTTCATAAGGCTAAATGAAAGAGAAGGAAAAAAAATATTCTGAGAGAGGCTTCTTCTAGGACAGTATATTTTCCAGATGGCAGAGAAAATGAGCTCACATAATCATTCTCAGGTTTGCAACCTTTAGCTAGAAGGTAATTTTAAACAGAATTCCTGTTTAAAATTACCATATTCTCATGTTGATGGTGGCAAGCATTCCCATTATTTTAAGGCAAAGAAGGGTTATTTATAGTCTATACAGTACGAATGGTTAAAAAAAAGTTCAAATAACAATCTATTATTATTAGATATTTGAGTAATTTTTGACTTACAAATCAGGATTCGAAAACATGCAGCTATTCAAAAGGCCACAATCAAGAGAGTCCAGTCAGTTCAAAGGAAATTAGAAATTGATTTTTAAATGTTTGTGTGGGCAGTTCTTTTATTGGATGCCAGACTTTGTCAATTTGAAGCCCCATTTCCTTAGCACTGGAATGGATAGTTTAGTATCTGACTTCTATTCCTAATAAGTCCTGGACTTGTACAGAACTTTTCTTCTCCAGTTACTATATACATTGAGATTCACACTCTTCACAATTCAGATCATAATTTTTAATGGTGCAGGGAGTTTCCAAAACCTTGCTCTGAACAAATTCAGTATGCATGTGCTCCATTCTTCAGATTTTATGTATTATATAGTAGAAGCAAATATGGACTTTCTCAAATTAGTACACAAACATGGGACAGCAAATACCATAAGCATATTAAATGTTTGCATCTAATGAAATCTGTTCTGCTTCAATTAGCTAAAGGGAAAGGAGACAGAAAGCGGTGTTTGAAAAGAGTCTAAAGAAATCGTGATTTCTGGAAACACCAAAATAAGGGCAAATGGTAATGTTTCATTTTCGTAGCACATTTACTGCCATCTTGTGGACATTTCAACAGTTCAAGCTCTTGGGCCCAAGTATCAGCTGCATTTTCTAGCTCCAGTTTTAGAGAGACCTGCACAAGGTATTTCTCAAAACAAAAAATACTGTTGCTTTGTCATTTCGAAGGGCTGTAAACATAGGGGGGAAAAATGCAATCTTCTATTTTTATTAGACACACAAAAAGGAGTTCTGTAAAATTTTCTGTCACAGAAATTAAAATCTCATCTAACATAACAGATTTTAGCAAGAGAAGGTTAAGTGAAGCTCAAAATAACAAACAGGTGTTTAGACGATAGATACACAAATTCTTCAAAGGTAGCTTTAATTTGGACATGTTTAGAAGATAAACTAAGAAATATTTGTCGTCTGCTTCAGAGATGAAAAATTAAAAATCAAGCCAGTTTTAAGCTTCAAACACAAGTGTGACTTTACAAAATTGTTACATTTAATAGGACCTGTAACTTCCAAGGCAGGGGTTTGAAGCAAATACAGTGAATACCTTACCAAGAACCCTTTCTCCTCCACTGAAGAGTCCACTTGACATTTCAACTTCAGATATATATGACCTTCCAAAGGAGACAAAAAGGGAACCTGCAAAATGTAAAACAGTCATTTAATTTTGACTCCTCTCAACTTAAGTCTTTCCAGTTCAAGCAAGCCACCTGCACCAAGATGTTAGCACTGTCTTGTTCTTAGGATCCTCAGCCAGAAAGAAGCAGTCAGACTCAAGCAAAACAGTAACAATCACTTTTGGTTTCAAGTTCATTTAGAAGCTTTTGAAGAATTATTTATTAGTTTGCTCAGGACATTGTATATAAACATGCACTCTAGCTATAAAAACAGGCACTCCAAGCATGATTATAAACAACAGAAGGTACCAGTCCACACCTTTCAAGCTCCTGCCTCAGTTTGACACCAAGTTGTTTGGAAAATATCAAAGTAAGCTTAAACAGGAATGGTACTTGGATACCATAAGCATTTTTGGCAGATACTGATGCAGTAGTGCCTACTCAGATAAATCTTTGTATAAAAGAAAATCTAGAAAGGGAAAAAGAAAACAGTTCCCAACTGGCACTCAAGGTGTTAAAGACATGTTAAGTAATTTCTAACAGAAAAGGTTCCAAGTCCTATCTTCTACCAGTGGAAAAAAAAAAAATAGTAGCTTACCTACTGTACCAGAGGTCAGTTAAACAGTTATTTGATACTCAAGAGTATTGAGGAAGAGCATGCAACAAGGTCTGCCTTTGAGTTTCCCCCAATCCCTTCACACATAATGCCTCATTACCTTGACTACTCCCATGAAAGCACATCCCTTTTTTTCCCCTGCCCCCCACAAGGAAACTGAGGCAAACTACCAATTCAACAAGCAAATGATGACCTGCAGGGCATTCTGCACTCAATATTTTTTTTGCTAATTTGAATAAGCAACACTGTTAAGAGTCTTGAAAAGAAATCAACAAAAAAAAATCAGAAACATCGGTCTTTTGTATTACTGGAAAAACCAGGAAGCTTGATATTGCTACTCAAATTCAAAATACTGTTTGTCAGGGAATAGGCACAGGCATGTGTACACAGTAACAAAATAGCTTTCAGAACCATGGAATCAATGCCAGTCAAATGGAACTAAATTTTGCTCATAATTTAAGATGAACAGAAGTAACCCTCAGTAGTTAAAACTGCTCATCTGTGGGCCTCATGAGTCCTGCAGAACACCAAAATAGGTGTTGTGGTTAGAAGTCTATCACCTTTGAATTGCAGACATCCTTCTGCAGCTTCCTCCCAGACATAAGATACACATATACAAGCAGGTGGTCAAATAATTTTAGATGTTAGATGTACTCAACTAACACAACATGCAGGGATTGCTCCTGTACTCAACAGGAATAGTACGGCACAGAAAAATTCTGATTATTAGTAGGAGTCCGCATGACCACTTGAGAAGCAAAAAATAGTAAAACACTTCCATGTAACAAAAATTAAAAATCCAGGACTGATGCAGCTTATCAGCAAAGACAACTATAACCCTACATGCTACAGCAGGTAATAATGGCATATAATTCTAACAAAGCATAGGAAAACACATTTCTGAATGAGGGCCTCAAGGACATTTAGCCATTCCCCACTTCAAGTTTATGGGTTTTGCATCCCCTTTAAGCTTTCAGTCAGAAGAGAAGAATCCAGTTCATGAATTATGATGCTTACCACTGGAGAACCGTGAGACAGGCAAAGAGGTTGTATAACAAACAACAGTTTTGCAGAGACTACAACACCATTACTAATTACAACACCAACCAATTACTAAAGCAAGTCTCAAAACATCCTCCAGTATAGATAATGAGAAAAGAAATGAGTGGTACTTAACAATATGTCTCTTTCAAAAGGTTAAAGGTGATGTAAAGAAAATAGTTTGACAAATACCCAGCTAGATGAAGAGAAAACTAAAGCCCATGACTTTAGGCTGATCTCACATTCTGCTGTGGTCATTCAGGCATTTGCCTTAGGAAGGCATTTTACTGTTATAAAAATTATCTGTAAAGGGTCTCAAGATAACTCAAGAATTTGAAAAACTGGCTACTTAGGAGACTTTTGATTAAAAATAGAAGATGTTAGGTACTAAAATTATCACTTGTTTTATTTTGAGAGAAAACATGACAATTCATTTAAAACACTTTCTTCTGCTGGACTCAAACTATTAACTAGATAAAACTATTTTCAGAGGTTAAAGACAAATTATTTCTGTTAAGGATATCAATTCACATAATTTCTAAAGCAAAAAACACACCCCCCAAGCAAAATATTTAAAGTGCACATTTATGTACAAATAGGGACCTCACATTTTTACCTGCTTAGTATTTTAAAAACTTTTTGCTTATAAAATGTGTCTTGATATGTCTTCTCAGAACAAGGTTTCAATAGAATAAGAAGCAGGATTACTTAGGTCCTGAGATATTTTGATTTTCTTCAGCAGCAACAAGTTGAGTTTAACCAACATTTAGG
This sequence comes from Petroica traversi, assembly GCA_025920805.1. Taxonomy (NCBI): domain Eukaryota; kingdom Metazoa; phylum Chordata; class Aves; order Passeriformes; family Petroicidae; genus Petroica; species Petroica traversi. The sequence goes on along the minus strand of JAHLSL010000117.1, from coordinate 1,276,291 downwards.
CTGACAGACATTTTTCTCTGGTTCTCTATTTGATGTTCTGTGCAGTTCATCAAGAAGCTGGCTCAAATTTCCTGACTAGAAATCTTTAAGAGACACATCGATTTGTTCTGAAGCAAGAAACACCCTTCTCTAATGATCTAGGAAGACTAGAGACACATGCTATTTAAGAAAAAAATCCAGGCAACCTAAATGACTGAGTTCTAGCAGCATGCCTGTAATTGTGAAAGACAAGGTAGATTTCTGCAAGTCTTAAAGCTTCTAAAATCTTATGTTTAGTTAGTGAATCTTTGTAAGCATTGTCTTTGAAGAATAAAACAAGAAAGAAAGGCCAGACAGAAATGAGCAACATGCATAAGGAAGCAGTTTCCTATTTTAAGTTATAAACTAAAGGATCATAGCAACCTTGTCCTGGAACATATAGCCCAAGAGTTCTCTTTCCTCCCCTTCAAAATTTATCTAGGGAAAAAAGAAACATGCTCAATGCAATTAGTGTAAAGTTATGGTCTAGAAGAAAAAAGGACACAGTTATACATGAGTATATTTTGGTCCTTTATACCCTGAATTTTAACAGTGCATATATAAAAGAGAGGAATGACACTCAAAAAAATCCACTGTGGCATCAGTTTGTCCCATATTAGAAATACATGAAGCAAGTTAAAAAGCAGCTGTTTGGTACAGCGATAGGCCAAGCCAAAACTGAAATTTTATTGAGATAGTAATTTAGCAAAAAATCCAAAACCAGACATGAATAAGAATTCCCCATTTTCCCAGCTAACTGTAAGATTGCATCTGCAAAAAATTAACCAAGTGATCGTTTTGCTGAAGTTCTTTTTGAACATGGTGCTTTTGCTACGTTTCACTAGTCTGGTCCAATGTCCTGTCATGCAGTGCAAACCAATGAAGTCCAAACCTAAACTGCTGAATATAATACAAAAGCTGTTTGTATTAACTCCAAGGACAAGAGGTTTCCAATAAGGAAGCTATACACATGATTTCTATGTATAATTCTGGTTAAGAGGAACACTTATGCTGAAGAACCAAAGCTGCTACTTCTGAAATTCATATAGTCAGTAACAGTGCAATTTAACTGTTAATTTCTGCCAGCTGCTTCAGTAAAGGAATCTGCTTCTATCTACAAAAAGTAAAACTTCTAAAATGCAAGTTGCCATTATTGGGATATTTTGTTTTAAGGCTTATACGCAAACAACTAGTTCTTGTTTTCTCATCTCTCATCAGAGGCTGTAAATTGTAATAATACTAATCATGACAATAAGATTTTATTAGCCAAGAAAAGGAAAATTATTCTTATGCTGCTGTTTGGGTAGCTAAAGCTGTGATTTAGTACTACCATAAACTGGTAACATTTGGATTAATTTAAATTAGCTTAGGATAGCTGCTGGCATAAACACCTACTAAAACAGTTTTTAGGTATTAGATATTACAAGGTTAGAGATTACAATAAATGTAAGAACATATTTCTTAAACTTATAGCAAAAGTAAACTTTCTGTTTAGACAAGGAACTAATGGTATAAAACTCAATAATAGCACTCCAAAAAAAAATGAAAATAATTTGCTTTTACAAATTTAATTGGGATATGAAAGGATAAACTCATACTCCTAAATATATTCAAATGACAATTTTTAGGTTAATTAAGTGCAGAAAAATTCAAATACTTCATTATCATTAAAACACACTTAATGCCTTCTTTAGTGATAACTGCAAGACTAGGAGGAACAATACTAAGACCGCATATAGAGATGCTAACTGCCTATATCATTTTTTTGTCAGTGAAAGCAAATCAGTAATCAAATTGCTTCATTATCCTTGCATAAACATACCTTATACTGAGCTACAGAAATAAAAGACCATCTGGCATAATAATGCAAATCTCTGTTTATCTCAGAATTATAAATCTATATATGTTCCATTTCTAGGATAGTACATGCACCTGGGAAAGTAAACCCAGACTCATTCATTTTTCTAGTAGTATGCAATTACCTTTGGTAACCATTAATTTCCATTACCTTTTCCAGTGCAAATTTGGTATTTCCTACAGAAGACAGCGATAACTTGTGGGACCCAACAAGGATGAAATTTGTACTGCGGATGGCATTTGGGCCACCTGGGCTGGCCATGACTGTGGAGAAGAGTTAAAGTGAAGTCATAAAAAAAAAACACAATCGGGATGCTACAAGGCTTAAAAATGTAGTTTATTTGCACTACTGTATGCATGCCCTACTCAGGACTCCAGGCAAAGAAGCACACTCTGCAGTGCAGCCCAGCAACACATTCAGAAGGCGTCCTGATACACACCATTCCTCCTCAGCAGATGCTTTCTTTCAGAAACAGGCTTTGAAAACATCCACAAAGCAGAAAACAAAGCATCTTAAGTCTCAGGGGGATGGAGAGCATGCTGAGGCACACTACAAAGCACACAGGCCCTGCAGTGGGAACATGACTTTTCAAACTCTTAACCTCTTCTCAAGTGACACCCTGCAATCTTCCAAAATTTGTACACCTTTTCTTTGCACTTACATCAAGAGAAGCACACACTGTAGCTCAGGTTCAGCAATCTTAGTAGTTGCAGCAGCATGGTACACATTCCAGATTTAGTTCATGATCTCCATATTGCTGCAATTTCTGCTAAAGCTAGCTCAAGAATCTCATATTTTAGTCAGTGTATAACATTTTTATATACTAAAAAAAAACACTCAGGTGTGTTCTTCCCTGTCAAGAGTCAGAAATGAATAAACAAGTTTATACACGTTTTTATATATAAATATATATATATACACAAAACACTACACACAAGCAATACTTCAGGATCTGTTAATATTTTCAAATTATTCTGTATTACTTTGACAGCAGACTCTAGTTCTCCAATTTTAAAGTCATTAAATTACTCTGAATTCCTACCTTCTGGGAAAAAAAATGTAAACCATGGGTATGTGATACCAGATTTTTGATTTTGCAAAGATATCTTCCATTAAACATCAGGTAACTCAGATATAAACACAGGGCCAGTTTCTGGTTGGGAAAATTTAGTGTTTATTACTCACAAATTGTCATCTGTTACAAGTATTATTTATTGATTTACTAGATTTGAGAGCAAGTGTATATTATTCATGCTGGCATAAGATATTTAGACTTCACTTACCTGGAGTAAGAAGGTTGCTTTTCTAGAAAGAGAATGAAAAATAAAAGCTTAGTAAAAAAGTACTTCTGACAGTTCCTACAGAAGACAAAGCTAAGGTAGAAAGAAATTAGATTTGAAATGCTTTTAAAAACCCCATCAAATAAAAAAAAAATCAAAAAGAAAGACCAAATAAATGTGTAGTAACTGCATATTTACAGCACATATGCACATATGCAATAGAGCTATTTCTTGAGCTGATGACTGAAAAATTTGGCAGAAAACTGGATGATTTATAGATCCTTATGTAAGGGACAGAAAGAACCTATTGTAGGCACAGCCATAATTTATGTGAGAATATGGCCTTTGGAGGGAGTCATAGTCAGATCTTGTTACAATATTATATTCATACTTACTGAGGTAATAGATGTTAATAATCTCTTTGGAGTAATAACCTACAAAAGAGGACAAGATAAGTGCATTTGCTACTGAATTTGTCCACCACATTAGAGTGAAAAATAGGCAGTGAAACTACTGAAGGCTTATCTCAAATTTTAAATGGATACTCATTGTATTGAGTAAGTCTTGGGTTTTGACTGGATGTAATATATTTCAGTGGAATAAATGCTACATAGCAAAGAAATAATTATTGCAGAAAAGTTAAAGCATGCATAACTTGGGATGAGCAGCACATTGTGAAAAAACAGTCTTAGTAGGTCTTTTTACCCATGTAATGGGGTTTCAAAGTTACATTTGCTTACTAAAGGTAAGAGTTATTAAAAGTGTAGAGATGTTCAATATACTGCTATTATACTAGGTTATTATTTTCAAATTAAAATTTCAAAGTTTAAGTGAGACTGTAGATTAAACATTAACTCGAATTATGCACTCATCTCTTCTTGAGACTGAAAAAGACTAAGCAGCTTGTCGAAAAGCAGATATAGGATGCCATTGGCAAATCTATAACCTCAGCAACTTACCTACAGTAGCACAAAATCATTCAGTTTCAAGTAAAAATTCCTTTAAACTAAAGCACAGGAGAGAAGTAAACCCTGGATTTGAAATTTTTATTAGAGAACAGGTGGAAGCTTTCATTGTGCCAAACCAAAGAATAAAGAAATTTCCTATTTCTGTTTGCAGAAGGGTTTAAGTACTCATTCCAATTGTTTTGAAAGACACTCAAGTTTCTTGTTTTTACTAAGTGACAGATATTGTTGTCAAAGAGGAAATCAGACCTGAAGACATTAATTCACTGTGCGCTCTAGCTATTAGAATGAAAAGAAGAAAAATACATACACCCCAAAAAACCTCAAAACAAACCACCACAAAAAAGCCAAGCCACCTCCAGAAAGGCTTGTTCAGGGTTACATATCCTTAACAAAGCACAAACACTTGATATGCACACTCTTATTAAAACAATGTTTGCTTTAAAAAAGTAAGTATATCGTACTTTTACTTAATACTGGGGAGAAAGAGGAGTTTTTAGTTGATCAATAAAACCTTTAAGACAAACCAAACTCCAGGGTAAAGCATATTGACTGGCATAGTTAAATGAAGCAGAGAAAAAGGGCAATAAACCACTTCCAGTGGCCCCACACCTAATAAATAAAGGTTTGCAAAGCACAGTGTTTTGCAGAACCAGTAAGACTTCTCCTTCCCCACCAATATATTTCAGACTCAACCAAGTGCTGCAGGGTCCAATCTACTAATTACTGTAGGTCTCCACAATCCATCTGTCATTGCAGATGTTCCAAGAAGAGAGTAAAAGCAAGCAACAGATTGTCTAAGACTATTAGTCAGTTTTCCTAGTGCACCTTCTGTTGAAACATAATGCACTGATTTCCAGGTTTCACTTACCTTAGATTTATGTGTCTTTTTCCTTTTATCAGTGCTTGCAGCTTCTTTTCTCTGCACCTGTAAGGCAAGAAGATATTAAGAAAGTACAGCACATCATTCTCCCTTACACCTCTTCTTGACAGGAACTGATACATACCCAATTGTAAACTTCTATATTTATTTCAAAGTCATTTAACACATTGTGCCTAAAAGGGAAAAAAGAAAAAACAGTTAAGCAAACTGAAGCAAAAAGACTTTTGTTTTGGTTTGTGGCAGGGTTTGGGGGAATTCTTTGTTTGTTTTAGTTGGTTTTGTTGGGTTTTAAGTTATTCTTTACTTTACTCCTCTTGCTCCTTATAAATGTCCAAAGAGCAAGAAGATTTTAGAATATTACTATTTAAAAATACTTTCCAGAACCCAGAGAAGGGGCGGGGAGGACAAGGGGCAGATAACAGGCATCTACCATTTCTCAGATTGCACCCTTCAGCACACTGCTGGCACACGCTTCTCGAAACAGATTGGGTTTTTTGAGTAAATAGCTTCAAGTGGAAGTTCCAATTCAAGTGAACTTTAAAAACAGTTTACTTATTTGTTTTGAAGACTTACTAATAAACAGCTATTTGAACTCACAATACCTTTTTAGCTGACATATGAAAGTTGAAGTTATAGTTGTAAGACCACTATTTTTCCAGATACCAAAAACAAATAGCTATATAAAATGTTAGTTGCTGCAAAAGAGAAAAACACATCTCAGGCACAGCAATCCATCTGTCATTGCAGGTGTTCCAGAAAAGAAAAGGTAGAAAAAGCAAGAGATAAAATAGATGATGGATGGTAGAATAAGTTCAGGTTGCTCTTCTGAGCAAAGTGCCTCCAGCTATTTTTGAGGAAGGAAATAGCAACACTACAAAATCTCTCCATACTTTTTTGCAGAATATGACATTCCTATAACTAAGACTTTAAACATTTTTATGCATTCTCCCCTATCAAAGTTAAAACTGGTTCAAAAAAAGAGTTTCTTTATACTTACATAGTAAATGTAGTAGTAAAAGTAAGAGCATCACCATTCAGGGAACTGGCAGTACTTGCTAATGGAGTTGCAACCATGTTTTCTGCTCCAGATCTCAGTATTATTACATAGTAGTAGTTTCCTGCTTCTGTAAGAACACATCACATGGTTTGGTTAGCCAGAGGAGTCCAAGCATCTAAAAAAATTTCCAAGTACTGCATTGCTATTAAGTACATCTCTGTTTCGCTCTACTTAAAACATTTGGTTACAGTCAAGACTTTCTTATCAACTTACTCTTAAAACAATTTTATTTTCTTTATGCTGTGTCTACTAGTAAAATTGTCTCCACAGGATTCACAGCAACTGCTTTACTGCCTGGAGCATCTCAGGCCAGACCTACAATAACCAGTGCATGAAAGGGGAGGGGAACCACACATCAGCTTTCACTGAAAGACTGAAAAATTAGAAGCAGATGAACTGAATGTAATAGCTAAATTTTCATTACCCCTAGATTTCTGAGAACATCAATGCAGAAGACAAACCCCTGAAACTGAAGGAGAATGAACCAGAAATATGTGTTGGGAGAATGAGGAAGGGGGAGAAAAGAAATATAGCTTTTGTTTGCTAGTTTTACCTGGCTTTTGAACTGTACCACATACAAAGTCTGCTTTTAGAGGTAGACGCATTTCTGAAATGGAAACAGATCCCCTGGAGGGAGCAAATTCAGCGGATGCAGAAGCAGCTTTATTTCTTTTATTATGTGGTCCCTCACTCTTCAGTTTATTCAATTCTTCCAATAAAGCAGTTCTCTTCTCAGCTGCATGAAGAAATTAATTATAGTTCCACAGAAGAAAAAGTACTGAACAATTTTTTTCTGCTGTAAGTATGTAAAATGCAACTTAAACATTAATCATTTTTACAGTGTAGTAGGAATAATAGGGTCAAGAAAGATACTAAAAAGCGTCCTTTTGCCTATAAAAATAGCTGAGACAGAACAGAGAGTATCCTGTTATTTTTTCCAGGTGAAAAGCTACTAATAAATGGCTTCGATGTAACACAATAAATGCATGGGAAAGAAATTATGAACTCTGTCGAAATGTTCATTACAAAGAATTTATTTTATTTTGAGTATGAAAACTTACTTGCAAAGAGAAGAAGTCTCTCTGCTTCTGCTTCTTCTTGTGACCCTTTTCCATGCTCCTCATCGAAACAGCAGTTCAGAGCCTGACTGGCTTGATAAATCACTGTCTGTTGCATGTTGATCTCATTGTTCAGTTCCTAGTGTAAACCAGTAGTAAAAACAATTAACAAGAAGAGAGATTTAGTGTTGCGTTCAAACAAGGAAATGTCTGAAGATGAGCAGTTTTGGGGGGGCAATGCTTCAGAAGAAAATGAGGTCCTTTAGATAGCAAAATACAAAAACCTTGCAGTTTACTGGTACTTCAGCAAAAGAACATTGCAGCACAGCTTTTTTTTTATCTCAGAGGTATGGTGCGGAGTGAAAGACTCCAGCAGTGTATCTTCCATATGCAGTCTAGTCTTCCCTTCACCAGGGATGCAGCACTAACGAAAAATTCAGCCATATAGATCAACAAAGCACTGGTAAAGATTAGAATATTACCTACTGAAAGTATGTATTTACAAATTCTGTCTAATTCAAAGGCAGTGATAAGACACAGATTCTGTCTCCCTCTTCAAATAATGGCTTGTCCTCTCCAGACCTAATCTATAACATGATCCTTTTAAGAGAAGCATTAGCTGTTCAAATTATGCATCATCATTCCCTACCATTAGATATTTATGCTAAACAACCTAGTTTTGCAGTTCTAAGCAGTATGTTAATGTCCTGGATATCCACAGGGGCAATTAAATTTGGAAACAGTAGATTGGAAAAAGGATTTTGAGAAGCATAGTAGATACCTGCATTTTCTTTTTGATATTGACTTGATCAGATGGGCCATTTCTTCTCATTTCTAGTCTGGAAGCAACATCTTCTTTGCGAACAACGATTTGCTTTATTGACGGACGATCGGTTTCCTTAAATCTTTGGGATCTGTACGCATCGACACTTTTAAAAAAGGAAATCCCACAAAATGTCTCACAGGTGTGCCAAGCTCTTTTTAATAGACACATAGATATGTATTATATATTGATGTTTTCCAACTTGCCTAATTGGCTATAAAGAAAGCATTCTATTAGCTGATTTTAAGTTTCAGCAACATGAAAGACTATACAATCTTTGATAAAGGCTGAGATCTTGTAAAAAAAAACCTTAATTTGTAGTTTGAGCTTTCTTTGTATTTTGAGCAGTATGCATCATTAGAAGAGTTTAAAAAAGCCAGTATCTTAACTTGTAGACTTACAGAATCAGGGGTGGGGTTGTGTTTATTACCTATAGGGAAGGTTGCGATCATCCAACATAGAGCCAATACTGTCTCCAGATTCTGCCCTGGGCACTCTAGTCCTTTGGAACTTCTCAGACTTCAGACTTACATCACTGATACTGCTCCCTTCCCCAGTTGACTTAGAAGGAGAACCAAAGGCCTGAGAAAAAGAAAACATTATATTACAGATTTCCGTTCACATAATAATTCTGTTTTCTCTCTCCTTAACTTGTTTTACATATGAACAGTAAATTTGCTCAATACTATTTACCAGATATTTTACAAATACGGACATAGAGCAAGTTTCTTTTAGGACACTAACAGATTATCGAACTCAATGAGATGCCACCTTTATTTTCCAAATCAGTAGTTTCATAATTACTTTTCTTCAGATTTTTCATCAGCAGTCACTCCATTGAATGCATGTATACCACTGCAAGTCCTGTACTAGTAACAGGTTTGATTTAGCAGAAGACCACTTGTTTAGCAGAGCATCCAATATGCTACACAATTTTCATGGAAAAATAACGTTGCTTTCATTTGCAAAATATCAATTGTAACTTCTTTATTTGCCCAGATATCCTAATACTACAAAATATCACAGCTTACAAGCCAATTGTACATCTCTGCATGATAAACAAGCCCTTCCCCACCCTCTTAAGAATTCTCACCTCTGAACCGACAGATTCCACTAGAGGGGTTAACAGAGACATTGATGAAATGTTCAGTGACTCTTCCTGCTCATCCTCATCACTTTCACCTTCCAGGCTCATGCTCATTTCTTTCTTCAGCTTTTCTATGTCTGGACCATCCTCTTGAAGAATTTCAAAAATCTCATTTATCACTTTTGAGCTATTCATCTCATCATCCACACGCATTTTGCCTTCATACAGTTCATCTGAAGGGTGACATTTTTAAATATATTAGTAGCATCAATACTCTCATTAAACAAACAGAAGCGAAGTTGGTTTGCTCCTCAAGCAAGCTAAATTAAAAAGCACTTCTTATAGTTGGGCATATAGAACCTAAAAGTACACTTCCATGGCTACCTAAATATACTGTTTTTACATATACTGCATAACCAGTGCAGGAAGGGAATGACAAGATGCACCTTTTAGACAAATTTCAACCTTTTAGTTCAAATACATCTGACACTTAACTGCAAGTTCAACAGTAGAGCAGTCATTTCTATCCTTTCCCAATGCACTTTTAACATCAGCTTTTTAATATTCCTTGAAGACTTGAATGCCAAGAGAGAAGGTTTATGTATGATAAAAGTTTCCTGATTTGTTTTATATAAACCTTATTACAAAAACACACTCAGCATACATATGGTGAATTCATTATTCAGACTTGAAGAATATTAACCCTGTCCTAGACAAGTGGCAACAGAGAGGTAAGTCATCAATATACATCTCCTAAATACAAACCTTTTGGTTTCTCATCAAGTTCTTCAAGTTTTGAGACAGACATCACTGTTACAGGGCTCTTTGACTCGGCACTCTTCAGAGGACTGGGCTTATCACTCTCTTCACATTTAGAAGTACCTAAGGGGTTTATAAAGAAGTATTATGTCTAGCCTTTATTTTAGTTATTGAATTTTACAAGTTTTACTAACAAAAAGACCACTAGATTAAATATTCTAGTTAGCCACATGTAAAAGAAAAAAAATTGGAACACCCTCCACAAAGTGTGTATCTAGACTTCTATCTTATAATCAGAAAACTGATACCACAGGAAACAATGCTGAAACCATAGTGGAGAGCAGACAGTCAAGAGCAAAAGGGGAAAACTTTATAAAGATAAACAAAAATCTACTACATAGAAACCACTGTACACAAACCAAGTTTTTCTAGAACAATTGATAGACTTTACAAGTAACAGGCTACTAAGACTTAATTAAGTTCACACTTTTTTCACAAAGTTGAAGATTCTTCCAACTCAGTAAGCACCAGAAAGGATGTCAGGAGCACCTCAAAATTCTTTTCATGTATCCTACCATAAGAATTAATATTATAAAGGGATACTGACAAGGAAAGAGTTCCCTTTCACTAGGTTCTTGTGGAAATTTGGATACTTAGATACAGGATAGATTCAATATGTAGCTGACAATTCTCATTCACTTCCCTATACTTAACTTCCATTAAAGTTTGAAACATGAGTATACCCAATGAAAAACAAAAACACAGTCTTTCCTTGCCATCCTTCCAAGTGGTATAGGAGTGCAGAGTACTACTGTCATACAAGAAGATTTAGATAAGATAATCGGTAACCAAAGAAGAGGTTTAGTTCCACATGTCAGTGTTACTGGCCTCTTTGTCTGCTCATGAATATCAAGTGCAGTGCTCCTGTCCAGAACTATTCACAGGCAAACTGTGACACTTCTCACCTGAAGACTCCACACTGGGAGATTTTGCTGGCCTGTCACCTGCTGATGTGTCTTCTGATGATCCAAGAGCAGAGGCATCTGAACTAGGAGGATGTTTTGGACTAGCTTGAGATTGGCTTTCCTGGCAAGAATAAAAACAGGATGCATTCAGGAGGTAATGTTCAAAGTGACTAAAAAAAAAAAAAAACTGCCAGGAAAAAAACACATTTTAACACCTGCTAGGAAAAAGAGATTGCCTATCCCGTACCCTATTTATTTATCTAAGATATTTAGCTGTAGTAGTAAATATTAAATGTTTGCATGAGAAGCTCTTTTGCTTTTGCAGTTACAGAACATAAAACCCCCCACATGTAACATCATCAAAAAGTAAATAAACAATTGGCTCAATGCAGTATGGCTTGTTTCGGTTGATTCTACAAGAGGTAATTATTTGTTAATAATTATACAAATTACTTGACAAGGGGTCTTGCACAGCCCAGGCATTCCCAAACACAGGTTTTTTAACTCTTATTTCCATTTGCCCACCTATCCCTGTGCTCAGGAGCAAGTTAAAGCAATTCAGAGTATCATATTTTGATTGATGAGGTAACACATTACCATTTTAGCTTCTGGAAGCTTCCTCTTTGAACTGTCACTTTTCTCTGCACTCCACAGATTGCCCCTATCAAATCGGCCACGAAGGCATGCAAGTTCTCGTTCACGTTCCTAAACAAATGAAGGGAAATGGGAGAAGAGCTGACAGCTTTAAGGTGTCACAACATATCCGATTCCGCAGGTAGGTGCACAACAGTAATAACCTCCCCAAGCTTATAAGCTAGGTATGAATGTGACAAGTCATACCTGTTTAAGCTGAAGTGCTAAACTGGCAGTAGAGGAATTTTCATTTTGTTTGAGAAGCCTCTCCTGGATTGTCCTTGTGTTTGGGATACCAGTGGGTGTTCTGCACACTGGAGTATTCGGAGCAGGGCTACGTGCGCTACGCTCTTGACAGCGCTCCCCAAAGCGTTCCAGGAAGGGCTTAATTCCTGATCCCCCTACAAGAACAATTGTTTTGCCTTGTCTCAAAAATAATCACTTCAATTTTATATCCTGATGAAGGTTCCCAGTGAAGCATTTAAGCTGTCTCCTTTACAGCACTTACTCCATTATACTTAATAATTTATGCCTCAGGTTCAGTTTGTATAAACAGTTATGCTAATAAAATAGAAAATCAGAGCAAGTAGATGCCTCTCTCTTACTACAGTCCACATGTAATACACCAGTTATTTAAATGGTTTGCCTTTTCCAAATTTCCTCCACAACCACCCCCACTTGTATATTTCATTAAAGTAAGCATTCTAGTACATGAGGATATGTTGTTTGGCATCCACCCTGCTTGACTGAGCTCATCTTTTATTGTCCACATATCTAAAACTTGCTTTTCCAGCCATCATTTCAAAGAGTTCCAGCTATTAGTCCAGGTTTCTGACATAATAAGCAGCTGAATTTAAAACTGGGGATGTTCACTAGTTTTGACATCAACGCTATCACTGAAAATAAAGACACTGCAAAGTTAGAGCACCTATGTGGCACCAAGCTCCAATTTCTTCTAAATACGCAGGCTCTTAACATTATATCAAATGGACACATATAGAATCCAACAACCTGAAATAAACTTTGAATCATCTCAATTAACATGTTAAGCTGCCTTTGTTCTTTAGAGTTACTAAAACCATGTCAAAGAAAATGTACCCTACAAAAATACAGAAGCTGTACAACTTACAATGATTATCACAGAACTCATCAGCATTTTACTCAAGTTACACTTGGAAATAGGTATTACCCAGTATGGTACCTTCAAATCTTAACTAATATGAAGTTTTCAACACAGAATGCATAGGCCTAATTTGAATGAATATTTACTGAAGCAGAAAAACAGTCTACCTGGTATTGTGGGTTTACCCTTAGGTTCGAGTTGCACATGTGTTCCTTTGACTGGCTCTGCTTTGGACTGAACTGGTTGAGGCAAAGCTGACTTTGCTGCTTGTGTACGCTCTTCAGTCTTCTGAGGACTGCAGGGTTTCTCTGTTGGCCGCTGTCGTACTTCAAATTCTTTAGAACAGGGAGCAGTGACTCTTGAGGATTGTGTTAAAAAACTGTTTGCATCCTTAATGAGGGAAATAGGAAAAAAAAGGAAAAAGAATGAAAGCACTCTGCATAGCATACTATCACCTAATACACCTATTCCTTCAACAAAAGAAAAAGCCAAGTGTTAAGCTTTTAGTAGATTTTTTTCCAGTATTTCAAATTGTTTCAGCATTTGATTCCAGGTGCTCTTGGCAGCTATTTCAGGTTTTTTTCCCACATTTCCCTAAACAAGGCTGCACATGGCAGATATTGTCATTGTGGAAATGGCATAAATTGAACAACAGGCATCTGGTACTCCTTATTTCCTCATTCTGATTGAGTCTTTGTACAGCAGTAATATTTACAATTTCAATCAATCAACTACATGAAATTACAGAGTGAAACCCAGTATCTCTGTATCCCACTTCTAATGATCAAGGGCAGCAATCAAGTACATTGACATCAATATGGACAAAAGACCCAAGTACTCTCATCTTTAAGTCTCAATAAAAGGAATTATAAGCTGTTTCAGATCTGCTGTACAGGACATATGGGATAGCAATAAAACAGAAGTTGTAAACAGACTAAGGTTGCTCACACCAAATCTTTAAATTCAGATTAAACAGTTATGTGCTAACATTTGTCCACCCCAATACAATACTCAAATCAATTTTTAATCAGCAACTAAATCAGACACTCACCGCTCTCTTTGAGTTTGCTGGTTTATTAATAGAAGCCTCAACAAGCCTTTGAGAACAGGATGCAGCTTCCTGCTTTACACTGCTACTATTGATTCTAGCAGATGCTCCACTTGTAGTGGACAATTTGGATAAACAAGTAGTGCCAGGCTGTTCTTGTGCATTGTTTTGCTTTGCAGATGGATGACTTAGGTCATCTTCCCAGGAACCAATTGTAGCAGCAAGGTTAGCTAAACGGCCTCTTCTCCCAATAGGGGTTTCACTTGCCAGGGCATTAGATGTCTGCTTAGGTGGAGAAACAGACTGATCTTTTGACTGGAGAGGGGACAGAGGAACACATTCGGAAGGATCTGGGAAAAAAGAAAAAACACATTTATTTTGCTAATAAAATATGTTGAGATATATTTGCATCTTTTGCATTGTATTACGTATTGAATTTATCAACAATTAGATGTTCCTGCCATCAACAAAACCAAACTACTAGCCCTGGAGGCATTGAGACTAAGCAAGTGAAACATTTTTAATCAGTTTACTGATTTTATTATCTGTTGTGAGGAGCGAGGCATTGGACTAGTAGAGAAAAAAAAGTTTAAAATTAAGCTGTAGACAACAGCTTCACTATTTTAGTCCTGCCCTGGTATCGTCTTAGAGTTCTTTAAGAAAACATTAACCTTCCCACACACAAAATTATCTTATTCTAGCCAACATAATTATCAATGCAAACACTGAGAGACACCAATGGTGCTTAGCAAGTGAAACATACCCTCACTATCCCAGCAGCGCCGCTGTTCTGCCAACTTCTGCATACGTGTTTTGACTGAAAGGGCTGCAGGAGTTTCTGACTTGGTGCTTGGGTTTACTTTCTCAAGAGGCTGAACCAATGAAGCTCTGTTAGAAGCAGTTTCATGTGATTCTGAAGTCCTCTGAGGAGAATCATGGCTTGTGGAACTTGAAGGAACTGGCTGTACATTCTCCAAACTAGGAGCTTGAGTCTCTATATCATTAGGGCAGAGCCTCTTGGATGGTGATGGCTTTGTATCTGGTTTTACTGAATAGATCAGAATTAGTATTCAAGCAATTTAAAATAATTTCTGACAATACAAAATTGTAGTGCAAATAAAGTCATGATATATGAATACCCTGATATGTTTCCCAAAAAAATGCCCTTCCCAAAACTACCAAGCACAAGGCATTCTCTTTGACATTACACAATTATTTCTAAATAGTTTACTAATGACCTGGCACATCTGCTCCCAGGTCAAGCTAAACATCAGCTAGTCCTAGTGGCCAGGTAACTACGTCCATCACTGTTTAGTTTAAGATAAATGCTCGGTGTTTTCACTTTCCCTTAGGAAAACAATCAAAACAATCTTTATTAAACACGTTGCAAAATACCTTCGTCACTGGGAAGAGGTGCCTGGTTTCCAGTTTCTGCCAAAGGCTCTCTGGCCCTCTTGGTCTGCACTGTGGGTCTCGTCCCCGCCTTGGGCCGCTCTGCCATTTTCCTCTGCAGGTTCTCTCGCCTGGCACGGGTTCTTTCCAGGAGTTTCTGAGTGGTCAGTAAGTCATGTGTTACCAGACACTGCAGTGTGTTAACTACTAACAACTCAGAGTAAAAGATGTTTAGCATATATACTAATATGCACAACACCAGGAATCAGCTGGTAAGTTCCAAACTTCAGTCATTAAATTAACTAGGTTCTCCAAGTAGCTTCACTCTGAAAGAAAATCAGGCTAAAGAGACACAAGCAATGGCAAAATTAAAGAAGAGGGGCTGCTATAGCCCCCAAAGTCAAGAGAAATATTTGAAAGTATTTTTTATCCTGAATCACCACATGACAGTCTTGATCTGTCAAGTCTTCCTAGCAGGGTTTTCTGACACATTGCTAAAGCGTCTGATTAAGTCACCTGACTGGCACTAATGCGTTAACAAAATAAACAACATTGAAGCGATTGTCAAGAGATTATAAAAAAACTTCAAAAACTAAAAGCATGGCTGTAAAAAAAAATACAAGTTTGCTATTACACTTTCTAAATCAAAAGGTGAATTTCTTTGTCTCAAGCTTAAAATTTAACAGTACTGATATTAGACTGATATATACCTAGCTATATTATGCTAAATAGCCTGTTTATTAAGACATCTCTATACAGAAAAACATAAAGAGATACTAATTAAGCTACATAATATTATTTTTTTCAGTCTCTACCCATCAGAAATTTGATTACTATGATTATATTCCATACAAAATAGCTATTTTACTAAATGTTCCACACTAGTACAAAATGATTCCCTACAATTTTTAAGTTTTAAATCGGTTGTGGCTTGTTTGCTTGTTTTAAACACAACATTTGTAAGTCATGATCACCCAGTTTGATCGCATCTAAAAGATACTTAATGACTCTTTTGATCTAGGTTTTAAGGTTCTTCAGGACAAGAAATTGCGTGACTGAACTAATGGCCTTTAAAGGGAAGCATATAAACTGCACTTGTTTGGTGGCACATAAATTATTGTGAGAACTGTGCCAGCCATTATCTGTCCTGTTGCACAGCAATTAAATACACATTTGACATTTTTAACTGTCTACGGCTGAAGTCTTAAACAATGTTGCATTGTAGGGCAACACAGGACAAATAGAATATCAATCTCAACAGTTTCTTTTGTGAAAGCAAATCGCAGCTTTGCTAACTTTCACAAAAGAGGAGGAATTTGGGGGAAAAAAAAAACCAACTCAAAAACAAAATGCATGAAATGCCATGAGTGCCTTCAATGAGGTTCCATGTTAGCTGTGTCCACAAGTCAGCTTTGCTTATTTCCAAACTGCAGAGCTACAAAGTGTATGCAATACCCACATAAAAAAAATCCTAAAGACAATTTAAATTAGCAGCTCTTCTTGCAAAAAGTTTAATATGTCTTACAACAGCATTCCTACAGTTCTATTCAAATAGAGGCACATTCCTTTCTGTTTTGTTAGTTGAGCAAAATAGAGTTTCAGTTGTTACAATGAGTTGTCACTTCCCAAGAATGCACGCCTCTGTTGTTCAGCTCCAGCTCCTATTGACTTCTTGCATCTCAAATTTTCCATTCAACTGCCATAATTCCAACGGTGCTGTTACACAGGCTGAGTAAGCCACACTCCACAACTTGAGCCTTACTTTCCAAGTTCATCAACAGGGTATTTTCTACAAGTATATTCTCCAACCATTCTGATGACAAAGATTCAGAGTATCACAGAAGTCTAAAATCCTACAACATCCTGAGTTGGAAGGGACACACTAGAAGTCCAGCTCCAGACCCTGCACAGAACAGCCCCAACAATCACACAGTGTGCCTGAGACCATTAGCTATTTTTATCAAGGAATCTGAGGACTACTAAATTAAAGTGTGAGGATCATTGTCTTAAAAAAGCACTTTCTAAAAATCAGAAAAAAAAACCTTCCCACTTCAAGTGTTAATGCACAATCTCAGTTTTTCTAAAGTATGTTTTAAAGGACATATTTGAGAAAGGCCCATATATGATTACAAGAATTTGTTCTAACTACTCTGCTTTACTAGCAGAATAGAGCAAAGGGAGCAATTGAAAGAACAGTTAACTTCAAACCTCACATTTGCCAATTTTTCCAAAACAAGTGTATCACTTATTTCTCTTTGCTCATCCTCCATGATAGGAAACCATCCTTGCCTCTATGAATATTAAGAATTACTTCGAAGTACAAAATAACCTAGACTATGTCTAACATTCTCCAGTAACAAACATAAACCTTTTGTGCAGGAACTGTGAATTACAAAATCAGCTATAAACATAATGTCACAAACAGCATGTTCATTGTGATCCTGAAATAGTATCCACTGCACTATCTCTTCAGTATGATCTATATTAATAACTTGGTTGAAATTCAGAAGTTTATTCACATTTTCTTGCAAGATTAACCAAAAGAAACATTATTTCAGAACTGATTTGAAAGCATTCCACTGAATCTAACTGTAAGATTTATTTGAGCTTAAATTCATTGAGACACAGACAAAATTTGCTACTGCATACACTGAATTAACAGTATGCTTCACCAATTAAGTCTTGAATTACACCGTTTTACACAATCAACACTTACAATGCCTCACCAGGTAGGTGAGGCACTCCACTGGTAGACAAAGATTATCTGAAAACAGTTAAACTAAGGCAAGGTTATATTAAAATTTTAAAAAAATAGCCCACAGAATTTAATACTTAAAAATAGGTGGTAAAAGGCTTTCTCTTCACTGAACTTGGGGAAAAGTTACTAAACTTCAATACTAGACACTAATATTGGTCAGAACTTTACACAACAGTGGAATGTCCTCCACAACAGAAATATTCTTATAAGGTGACTTTTTATGCACTCTGCAATACTGGCTAACACTTGAATGAAGTTTACTCATGGGAGAGGCCTCACAGTTGGTCATTTTCAAAGCATTTCAAAGTCAGCTACGTAGAAGAAGGGCGTGTAGGTGCTGGAATATATCCCAGCATGCAAATCCATTTTAAACTTGATTCAGCAGTCCGGACTTGAAGTTTATTTAAGACAAGCTGGATCATGTAACTCACTACCAATTAAGGAAGGAGGTTTTAGATGTTTACACTCAGCAAGACTTTACATGGGGGTAGGGTAGAACTGGCTTGGCATAACACATTTAGTGAATCTATTCAGATCAACACCTTGGGCTCCTTTTTTAAAAATCAGATCTTTGCAGTCACCTTTTCTGGGCACTTAAATTATTTAAAGCATGTCAGTTTGATAAACAGATTGTTTACAAGGGGAGGAGAGAGTATTTCATCAGTGTATCTGATTTGATTTTTTTTAAAGTAGTTCAGGTTTTATTTACTCAGGCTGTGGATTAGAGCCTTTTTTACTGTGACATTTCCCAAAGCAGTGACAGGACAGCTTAAAACTTCACACCTCTGACATGAAATCAGAATATACCGTAGCATCTTTCAGAAATCTTCAACTTTCATACAGATTCAAGGTAGTCAATTCCTCATTTTACTACAATTTTGCCTCTGTAAACCCTAAGCACACACATAGCAAATTAACCCTAACAACTGACAACCTTTTTTCTTTTTTTTTAAAGAGGAACTGTGCCTTTTTGAAAAAGAGGAACTGTGCCTACCAACGAAAGTGACCAATCGCGGGTGGCAATAGTGCCGAATAGGACGCATTTTTTATCAAATGGTCTCCCCTTCGGACAGACTTAAGACCCGACCTTTAGGTATAGCAGGCACAGATGTGTCAACAGCGCTCCCATCTGCTGCCGGGGTCCCTCCGGTCCCCGGTGGAAATCTTATCTGCCAGATGCGCAGGAAAGGCAAAGGCTGGGCTTGGGAAAGGGCCTCTCCTCCGCAAACCCTGGCGCCCTCACCCACCGGCAGGATCTGACAGAGCCCGGAGGCACCGCAGGAGCAAGGCGGGGCACGGAGGGTCTCCCCGAAAAAAGCGGTCCCTGCAAGCCCGCAAATCCCCCCGCAAGCGGGGCTGACAGGGCCCAGCCGGGAACAACCATCCCGCCCCGAGAGTGCGGCGCAAGGAGCAGCTCCCTTCCCTCCGGACGCCTTCCCTGCCCTGTGTCCCCGCAGCCCCCCA
>JAHLSL010000117.1:1245907-1256720 GCA_025920805.1 Petroica traversi | reverse complement strand
GCCCGCCCTCTCGCCTGGAGGAGCTGAGAGAGCCTCGGCGGTTCCCCAGGGAAAGGCGGCTCCGCTGTGCTTGCCCGGCTGTGGGAGCGCGGCTGGCGCCATGTGCTGCACCAGCGGGGTCTGCGTCCGACCCTGCCTGCCCACCAGGCTTCCTAATACTGTGTGCCCGGAGCCCATCCAGGCATGGCTGCCCTCTCGCAGAATTCGTTTGGATAACACCTCCGAGATCAACGGGTCGCACCTGTGACCGAGCGCCTCCTTGTCGACCAGGCCATAGCACTGAGTGCCGCGTCCTGTCTTTCCTGAGGCTCCTTCACCACCTCTCCGGGTAGCACATCCCAGTGTCTAATCACGCCTTCTGTGAAGAAATCGATCCTAATAGCCAACTTAAGCCTCCCTTGGCACCGGTAAAAAGATTGTCTCTCATTCTTTCCTTCCCTCTCCTCCTCACTGACAGCCTCTCTTAGAAAGAAGAGGCTTTTACCTACCTCCTTTACATGCAGATAGAGTAATAGTGCCTAGCTGATCACACATCTTGCTGCAGCTGCTCAGTAGAAGTTTGCCCTGAGCCTGGAAGATTAATTTTTTACCTGGCGTTGACATGGAAATGTCAGTAGTAAATATGGTTTTTGTGTGACGCGGTAAATGAAGAGGATGCTTACCCAGTGCAGCTGTGAAACTTGCTGGTCCTTCTCATGGTTCTTGAGTTTCTCCTTGTACTACAGCCTGTGGGTCTCATGAAGCCTCACCCTCCACTTCCTACACCTGTCCCCTGGCACCATTTCACTGGCAAACCTTCCTCAGCATATGTGGAATTAGCAGAGATCCACTGGTTGCTGAGGTTCAGTCCTTGCTATCCATGCACCATCCCAAGCTCCCCATACATGTTTTGAGCACAATCACAAATACAAATACAGCTTGTTTGTTTTCAAATCTGCTGTTCCCCTTGGGAGGCTGCAATAGGCTGGACTGCCCAGATGAATCAACCTTGTCCAATTTCCAGTCTATCCGTACATATTGGCACCCCTTTATACCTTTTGGCTTCTATGCAAATAGTGTTCATCACCTTGCATGAATGCCTTTCTTCACTAGTGCTGTGCTTCTTGCCTCTGATTATTTGTAGGCAGCAGTCTTTTCTTATTTCATCCTTTACTCTGCCTTGCTAAACAAACCAACACTCTTCTAATTGTCCTTCATTAAAAATGTTTTATTTGCAAACAGCACGGCATCAAGGTGCAGCAGAATCTAAAAATACAATATCAAATAATCCTTTTCTGAATAAATCTTTAGGATTAGGCAGTCTGGCAAACAAATATATCTGCCCTGTTCTCAGCTAAACATGGGTTAGAGCAGTCTGAGGTCCAGCGTCAAAACTTGCTCATACACCAGGAAGAAAATTAGGACTTACCAGATGGGACTTGTCACTCATTCATAATCTATGAACCAGCCTGTTCAGTGGTAAGAAAGAACAGACTTTATTTCCTTCAAGAGAAACTAGGTTTAGCCATCACTAGTAAACAACAGAAACATTCCTTTAATGGAGCACTAGAGAATCAATGCAGGAAAACACCAGAAGACAAAATAGCCAAAATGGAGCTCAAAGTCACTGGCAGAAAGTAGAGGGAGCTACCATTAAGTCCTTTCTTTGTCCTGCCATCCCAAAGGTGAAAAGTTGTGCACAATTTGAGCCCTTTAAATAAAACAGAATTATTGCAATCTAAACATGCTTTCTGCTTTACATGTGGGTCTGTGAGATTTACAGGGTTCAACTCCATCTGCCCTTGGTGCATTTCCAAATGTGGCTCCATCCATTGCTGGTGTCTTTCCAATGACACAGCATAGCACATGATGCTCAGACTGGGGTCCCACAGAATGGGGCCCCGTGGCTGCACTCTTAGAGTACATAATGATGTGTAAATAATACTGACACATGCTAATAATTATGAGGAAAATAATGATGCTTATTCTGTGCAAAAAAAAAAATTTATTGTAAAATGTATTTCTATTTGTGTACTCTAGAAAAATGAAATGGAGATTCCTAGGAGTGTGTAACTGCTTAAATCAATGCAGTATATTTGTGATAAATGTCCTTCCCTTTTGCTGTCTGCAGGGCAAATAATTTCTTCATAATTTTGATCCAGTCTCATTGAAGTCCTGCCAGAAATAAACTGAATACTTAGTTTCTCATTTTGTCAAGGAGTCATGTCTGCCTTCTAGGAACCAGTTGTCAGTAAATATATCTTATTCTTATATCACTCTAAGGAGCCAAAGAAAGTAATTTTCAGGAATTCTGCTATAAAAATGAGGTCTGTTGTTTGCATAGTGGTGGGGGTACAGCAATGGAATTTTCCATTGGAGTTATGTTTTTCTTAATAAATGAGTAAAACTATTTCTACAGCAACTTACAGGGGAAAAAATCAACTGATCTTTAACAATGTGAAGGCCCTAAGAAAAAGAGAGGGAAAGAAAGGAATGCCATGTGAAACCAGCAGAATAATGAGCCAGCTCTCCCTGTTCAACAGCTCTATATTTTATGGCAGATTTTTTCATTCAAAAATTATGAATCATGCCCTTCACTGTCTCCTCCCCTCCCCTGATATGTTTTAAGAATGTCTTCTTGCTAAGTGTAAGCTAATGAAAAGTAATTCTTTCTGTAACAATAAATAACACAATACAAAGCATGTGAGGAACAGTTTTTGCTGGCTTACAGTTTTCCTAGGAGTTGAGAACTTATGCACTGGAGCCAGTAATTTTTCCTTTAACATGGTGAGAAGAACATTTTTGCTTTCCCAAGTGTTCCTTCAAAATGTTTTAAAGAGTATTGACTGTTTTCAGGGGTGTATTTTCATTTCAAAAGGGTATAGATGTTTGCAGTAGCACTTTAATAAGAGTGGAGCACTTTTTAACTAATAAGGAGAACACTTGCCAAAGTGTTTTTATCTCTGGCTTCCTTACAATACCAATACAATCAGAAGTGTAAAATATTGACATTGAAAATGCTGATCCCAGTGTAGTCCATTGTTTAGCTCCATTCTGTAAACCTCAGAGAATATTTCCTAAAACTTTCTTTCTGCTGAGAAACTGAGTTCATAATTCTGATTCCAAAGGAAAGATGAGCAAGATGCTTCCTTTGATGAACAGAAAAATCCTGTCAATTAAAGAAAATTACTACTCTCCATCTTTTAATTTCCTTTTATTCGTAGTTTAATAACTCAAAATGAAAGTCGATGCTCACCTGTCCTGCCCTTGCAAGCAGATAAATCTGTAGCATGTAATACAGTGCATTAGAATACAGTAGTGTAGTGTTCCTTGAAGTGTAGATTTCCTTTCAAAAGGTGTTTTCCCAGAAAAAATTCCACTCTTCCACTATTTAGCTGGAGAGCTGTCATGATTCTGAAAGCCATTTCTCACCTAGCAGTAGAATTGCATGGGAATCCACAGAGAGGAGAAGATGTGTGGCCCAGCACACGGTGGTGTGCATCATAATTTCTGAACTATATTCCCAGTTAGAATTAATTCTTCCCCATGACTTCAGATAACGGGGGAAGAACTGTGGGGAAGGGACAAGGTGACAGCCTTTGCAGAGCTTCTTAAGGACATCTCCTTCCCCTAACACACCTTCTTTTTTGCCTCCAGGGGCTTCTGGAGGTTGTATGGTGCAGCTCTGACTCTGTCTCTTGGCTAGGCCTAAGTTGAAGTCAGGCTCTAAGAAATTCCCCTCTTCACAGGCCCCCCAGCAGGACCCCTGTAATAAGGACTTGTGCACTACAGAAAAGCAGTAAGAATATAATATCCATCCTTTCAGTGATTCTGAAATGAAGAAAAAATGGTGCC
Source organism: Petroica traversi (assembly GCA_025920805.1). Taxonomy (NCBI): domain Eukaryota; kingdom Metazoa; phylum Chordata; class Aves; order Passeriformes; family Petroicidae; genus Petroica; species Petroica traversi. The sequence goes on along the minus strand of JAHLSL010000117.1, from coordinate 1,252,886 downwards.
CTCAAATCCTCTTGAATATCCTAGCACGCCAGAGAGCTAGCCTGGAAAAAGGCAATTTCACCTCCAGACAATGAATAGAAGGGCTGATCCATAGTCTGGCAAAACACTGCAGTTTGGATTAATCTGTATTTTCTATTACAAATGTTACATAATCAACAACATTTTGATGGGCAGCATTTAGGATATGCTCTCTAAGCCAAGCCAAAGATGATTATACTGCTTTTGTCAGCTCCTGTGATAATCACAGAGGCAATTTAGGCTGACAATATCCAGTAAAGGAATATATTTGTGTCAGGAACAAGACAGGTTTCATGAGTGAGTAACCCAACGTGTGACATGGATTTAAATTAGCACTGCTCAGAGCACAAGTCTTTCTCCTCATAGTCCGAATAAGAAATTCATAACCAGCTCACCCAGACTAAAACAATGTGAGACCCCATAGCCAATTCAGTGTAACTTTTACCTGGGATTGTGTTTCTGTTACTGAAAGGATTCATTCATTACTCTGCCTTGACAAGTGTAGTTGGGAGGAAAATCCTTAAAGTGGGTGCTTGCTGGGGGAAAATATTACAGAAGCTCTCATATGAGGAGCAACTGAAGGAAAAAATCTCACAGAAATCAAAGCTGGAGGGAAAAGCAAAAACACTGTAGGTTAATGGCTGGACTTGATGATCTTAGAGGTCTTTTCCAAGCTTAATGATTCTATGATTATAGGGAGAAAAAAGTAAAATGAGTGAAAAATGGCAGATAGCAAGGGAGTAGAACAAATAAACAGAGGAAAAGAAAGAAGATATATTAAAATGGAGAAGTAATGAAACAAGGAATGAGACAAAACTCATATTTCATTAACAACAAAAGACAGTTGACAAGTGGATTCAGTTTCAGAAAAAAATCTCTTGGTAGTTGAACTCTGCTGTTTTACAAGACTGTGGGAGTTAAGAATTATTTGCGTTGCATGCACTCTCAAAAGATTTATTGTCTTCAGTCAGTATAATATTGCATTTGTATCACTAAATCACAGAAAGTTTCTCAAGGCTATTCCCTTAGGTCTCCTAACTGATTTACATAGGAGAAGGAGAATTAGACTTCCTTCTTTTGTGTCTCAAGGTAAAATACCCCCTTTTCTTTCTTTATCCATATGGTGCAGATGTAGCACTTGCTGACATAAAAATTCTGAAGTGAAGTAAAGGGCATGAGAGTACTTAAGTGCCACTATGTTAATTTATACCAGGATATTTCTTGTAGCACCTGAGACTTGCTTGCAACTGCAGCATAGTGAAAATGGAGTAATCACATAATCACATCAGCAATTTCACCAGCCAGATTGTATTGCATTTTAGATCTTTGAATATTTTTCTGAACAATGGAAAAATAAAGAGATTCTCATTGAGAAACCATTTTTCACTATCAGCTCTTGCTTTTTTTTTAAGACTTAGTAGGCTGTAAGCTTAACAGGTGATAATTTTCTGAACTCTTATCATATCTTTCTCATATTTTAAATAAATAAATGAAACTACAGGACACATAGAAAATGAATTATTTATAAGGAAGGGCAAGAATGTTACCTATAAAATCAACTTAAGGTTTTCAAAACCAAAATAGGTGTTTCAAATTAAGTGTAACCTATATGCTTTGCTAAATAGGGAAAGACCTAAGGATATTAAATTGGTTTTACATGAGTTCACGGTAGTTTTTTTCACTTTCCAAGTCAGTTCTTTAGAGCAAACCAACCACACATCATGAAATCCTTTCTGCAAAAGTAGCATATTTACACTAGAGGGTGCTATCTGGACAGGATTTTAGGCTTCTCAGTGTCTTGTGTTGGAAATCCCTTTTTCAACATTTGGAAAAAATGCACATCTGAAATAAGAAACAGATGTTTCTTGTGGGACAAATTCTACTGAAATTTAAATAAACATAACTGAAATTATATTTTCCACATGCCTACCCATGAGGGACACTGGCCCCTTATGTCGTCTCAGCTTCAGTACAAACTGCATATATAATTACACTGAGGATGTGTTAGAGATGAGTAAATTTCCTTACTATTTCAATCTGCTTTTGCTTAACAAACTACTGTGACACAGAAAATAGACTAACTAATGGAATATAAAAATAAGACTATGGTACTTTGTTAATGAGAAGTACAGAAACATCTGATGGAGTAAAACCTAAATTAGCAGTCTGTAGTACTAACACAGGGTCACTGAATGCTTGGGTGTGATATGATGAAGGGTTGCCTCACCTTACAATAAAGCATGAAAGAATGTAACAGATATGGAAATGGGCAAGAGGCTTTTCTAAATAATTCTTCCTTCATTCTTCCTGTGGTGATAAGAATTTTAAGAACTCAGAACATGTCTTTCTACATCTCCAGGGCCTTTGGCTGCCTTGAGCCAGAGCCCACACGGAGATGATGCAGATCTTGGACCAAGAAGTTATCTGCTGCTTCCTAACAGCTCTTTGAAGCAGGTTGATATGGGCAGCTTGTCTTCTTTTATGTCTAATACAAAATCTCTTTGAGCTTGGCAGGTCTGTAAGAAGGTAAGACAGTGTTTGCCCTGCACTCTCCCCATCTCAGAGATGCTGCAGCTCCAACTCTAGTACTCTACTAATACCATGATAAAGAGGTAACCAGGGAATCTCCAAAAACAGGCAGGAGGTGGAGGCGAATAAAGTCTGAAAATAACTCTAGTTTGGTTTATGCTTTTCCCCAACACTTTTGAACACTATTTCCATTGGCTGAATTTGTCACTGGAACACTTGGAAGCTGTTATTCCTTATGGAGTAAATAAAATAGCCTCAGCTATTTTATTATATCCCCATTTATTCTCACAAACTATGCGGGAATCTGCAAAGTAAAGCTCAGTAACAGTGCCAGGCATGTACTTGGAAACTAGAAAAAGAGAGTGAGTTTATACCTTGGGTTCTGCCCCTCACTGAGTCAGGGTTTCTCTTTGAAAACAGGGTTTACCTTCTCCAGGCTGGGAGAAGTCCCTTCTGCTGTACAGATCCTGTCCTAAGTGTGATGATCTGGATGTCCCATGAAATGAAATGCTTTAATGAAGAAGCACATCACTCTTTCCACAGCTCTTGGGTCACTGCCCACTGATGTCAGCTGCAAGGGCCCTCTGCTCCCAGCATGCAGGTGAGTGCTGCCTCCAAAACTCCATATACTCACACTTACTATTGCACAAGCTTCTTCTGGTAAAAAGTTTCTAAAGTGGTGTTTTGTGTTTTTTTGGATATCCCCTAATTTTATAAACCTGTTGTATAGCTTGGACTAGCAAAAAATAGGGGATCAAATAAACAAAGTTTAAAAGGAAAAAAAATAAGGAAAAATGAATGACAGTAGAGAGAGGAACAATGTGCCTTTCTAAAGTTGGTTAAGAAATAAGTGAACTGCTCACCTGAACAGCCAAAACGAACAATGCACTACTAGGAAAACTTTGCTTTTCAACTGAAATTAGCCCAGCACCACAAAGGAGTGACCAGCTTCAAAAGGCAGAAAGTACAAGTGTTGATTAGATTGATTTAACCCCAGCTGGCAGCCAAGCCCCATGCAGCTGGTCACTCACTCCCCCACCAGCAGGATCAGGGAGAGAATGGGAAGTGTAAAAGCTATAAAAACTTGTGGGTTAAAATAAATGTAGCTTGATAGAAAAAGAAAAAGCTGCACACACAAGCAATGCAAAACAAGCAATTACTTCAGTGCTTCCCATGGGCAGGCAGGTGTTCAGCCATCTCCAGGAGGGCAAGGTGACATCATACTCAACAGTGACTTGGAAAGACAAAGACCATCCTTCCAAATGTCCCCTTTTGCCTCCTTCTCCTCCCTACTTTATATACTGAGCATGTTGTCAGGTAGTCTGGAATGTCCCTTTGGTCAGTTTGGGTCACCTGTCCTGGCTGTGTCTTCTTCAAGTCTTCCATGCACCCTGAACTTCCTGGCCAGCCTGGCAGTAGGAAAAGAAGAAAAAGCCTTGGCTCTGTGTGAGCCCTGCTCAGCAATAACAAAAGCTCTCTATATTATCAGCCCTGTGTTCAGCACAAATCCAAAACACAGCCCTGTATCAGTCACTGTGAAAAAAATTAACTCTACCCCAGCCAAACCAGCACAGGGGCAGATTGTCTTGTGCTGCTGGTGCTGCCCGACCTGGTACTGGTTTTGCCACAGCAAGGTACCAGTGATTGATTCACTGGTGTTTGCAGTTCAGCAGGCAGCTTGTGCTCAGGCTGCCTGCCAGACCTGCCTGCCGCTGCCAAAGGCAACCCCTGCCTTTCTCAGAAAGACCCCTGTAGCGACAAGGCATTGCTGCAGAAGTTGGCAGATGGTTGGAGGAGGAAAGGTCAAGAGGGGTGAGTTGGTCCATCAGTCCATACTGAAGGAGGTGCTTGCTTTACTGTGACTATTTTAATTTTATAATCCACTTCTCTGCCATAGGAAAGCAGCTTCTTTTTCATCAGTAGGTATAAGTGCATTTGTGAGTGTACAATAGACATCTCAGATTTCTTTCCTCATATGATAGCAGACAATAGGCAGCTGCACTGGTAGATTCACATTGTAAGGATCTTACGTTGCTTTCACTTCTCTGTACTTTACTGCAAGGTTTGCCTATGTTTTGTTTGCCCTTGTTGGGTTGAGAGTATGGTTTTGAGCCTCCTTAGCATAAAGAGTGAACAAATTCAGTGGATAAATCAGTCTGAATACTGGAACTGTATCAAGTTGTGCATCTTAAAATAGTAGTCCCATTGAATAAGTCTATGAGTAAGCAGCTCCCACAAGCATGTGCTGCATTTGCTGCGTACTAGGAACGTAGCTGGAATCAGAAGGCAATGTCAGACATTTCTGAAAGAGCTTCTTGAAAGAATATGTCTGGAAGGACAGTCAGTTGGAGTCTCTTGGTCAGTGAAATTGTTTGGTCAGGAGATACTCAGTCAGCTAAGAGTCATTAAGCAGGGAGGGAAGGCTGACCTTGCCACTCTGAAGGGCCTGAAGCTGTGCCAAATTATGCGGAGTTAGTTGAGGACTCTCATTCTCAGCTTTCATACTTCATCAGTGATTCTTTGTTGTCATAGAGAAGTGCTGGAAAGATGGTGTGAAAATTAGGGAGGAACCAAATAAAACTGATGATAAACCAAGTGTGTGTATATATAAATATATATATACACACATAGATATATGTATGCACATATTTAAAATCCAAATGCACATATACACATATATATTTATATTTGTATCTATATATGCATGTATATATGTTGGAACTTTGCAGTCTTAGCTTCTGACAGATACAGAGATCAATAAAATCTGTCACTGCTCTTCCAGACTATACACATTGCAGAGCTTATTGATGCTAATATTCCTATAAAGATATTCCTCTGCATGCAAGACATTGCAGTATTTTTGACCAAGGGACTATGACATTCTCTCTGAAGGCATGACCAGGTAAATCTGAAGTTACCTCTGGAAGTAATGTTACATTAAAGCTGAAATACAAGATGCATATCACCTTTAATTCTGGCTCCTAACAATGGGTATAGACCCATTTGGACTGTGGAACTGTGCCATTTAAACTGTATTCCACTGTGTAGCTCATCTAAACATCACAGTTTGTCCCTGTGTTCCCTCATCTTGCTACAATGTGAACAGTGCTAGCTGCACTGATAGCCTCCAGGAATTTTTTCATGACGGAGTAGCTGGTCTTTTTCCCCACTGTCCTTCCAGACAGGCTTGCAAGCTAAGATGTCTTTGAGGTCAGAACTGCTAGAGGTATACTATATATTTATATAAAAATATACAAAATTATATATATAATGTGTGTGTATGTGCAGCATTTTTGTCATGAGATACCCCCTAATATTTTTCTGAACTGACCTTTCTATGTTATGCTTTTAATTGACAAACATGACAAAGCTTGCTCAGAGACAAAGCAAAAAGCAGGGACAGGTGGCCTTTTAATATCCCTCCTCTTTGCCTTCTGCTGCTATTGCTTTTGGCATCCTCTTGCTACAGCCAGGAGCTAGTATGACCTATAAAAACCTTCACACTGTCCTGCAAAGGAAAAAGGCTAGCGGGGAAAGAAAAAAAAACAAAGTGGAGGCAGCACATTCAGGGTTGACTGCCCAAGCACTCAAGGAAGAAGGACTCATGGACACCAGGGAGGAGCAGGCAGGAGATGAGAGAGACGGAGAGAAAGCATCCACTGGATGGAGCAAGGAGAAAGAGTAGATGTGCAAAATACACAAAAATAGCTGTATAGTTTCTGATTTTATTGCTGTGGCATCCAAGTATAGATAAAATAGCATCTCTAGAAGGAGAATTAGGGTCTATGCAGCAAAACTTGGGATGTTACGGTAAAATGGTACATTGACTTAATATTTTAGCAGTTGTCTTTCATTTCTTCATCAGCTGTGCTAATTATTTTCAGTGCTTGAACCAATTCACTGTTCTTGGGTATTTTTTTTTCCTGTAATTGCCATGTATCACAAGTAAACTCTAGCCCATTAGGGATGGCTTTGTCTCTCTAAATTTAAAAGTGTTTATTCAGTTCCTGCAATTTGAGATTTGGAGACAAGCCTCCAAGTTCCAGATGCTGCATTGTTAGCAAAATAGTTTAGAGGGTATTTTAGGTTAAACTTGGACATGTTGACAGAGGATAGATCATCTTGGATCTTCAAAGAATTTAAGTTAAAAGGGACATCAAATTTGTCAGCTAGGTAAAAGTGTGTTTCAGCGCTTGCTCCTCATTAGCCAACTGAGAAAAATGACACCTCAGTCTTTTCATAGCTGGTCTTAAGAGTACCTTGTTTTGACTGTGTGTAAAGCAGTAGAAAATAAAATGAAAATATTTGCTTTAAAACCTTATTTTTGTTGTTTAATTATTGCCTATGAAGACTGACATGAAAGCAGACAGATCTATCTGAGCAGTGTTTTACTGAGTTTTGTGATTACATCCATGCAAGTATGCATGTCTGT